>VDFB02042592.1:359195-380917 GCA_007258455.2 Sequoia sempervirens
TGTGAGCAACTACTTTAAAGTAGACAATGTTCCATCCCAAGACATGAGAGCTTACTCAAAAAGCCCTATGCCAAGTCATATGTTCCCGAAATAGAGCTACGCCATGAAAAAGGGAGGGGTTGCCCCCAAAATACAGAAGGGATCTATGGATCTGGGATCAGTATGCCTTTGCTACAACATTATCATAGAGCGTGGAACTATCATCATTCCCCAAATACTCGGAGAACTAAAAGAATGACACAAAGAGAGCAAAAACAAAGAAAAATCATTCTGGGTCAACATGGAAGAGACCTAAATGTCTTGATACCTTGCATCATCCCCAAAAGGAAAACACAAGACAAATGGAAAATAATAAATTATTTATGACATAGAGAAGAATGTAGGTACATATAGAGGAATGCACAAAAAGAGAGAGAGATACATCAAATAAAACAACACGGGGGATCACATTACACACATGCAATCACATAAAGGAACATGAAAAAGAAAAAAGAAAAAAAGACTAGTAAGGCACATATGATTCAACCTATAGTAGGTCATCCCCATCCCAATCTCAGTAGATATAAATGGAAGACGAACAACTAGCCAAAGGGGCCACAACAAGTGGCGAACTAGGGGAAGCACCAAATGTTAAGAAATATTGCATTTAATCCCACAATCTTAAATTTTTTCCTACATAACCCATGAGAGATAAGCATGCATACAAGTTGACAAAATGTATAGATAAAATAGACAAGCCACAAGATAACACAAAATATACCCTAGGAAAACCCTCAATAGGGAAAAACCCAACCTCCAATAGCATCCATACTCCATTATATTATTCAACAATAAAGCAATACAAGAGTTACAATGACTACTTTTGAAGCATCAATCCCTCCAATGTATTCCCATGTGTTTAAGTATGAATCAACACATCCCATGCCATGCTTCACAAATGCACTCCACAAAAAGACTCAATAATGACAACCAAACCACTTAGCCAGCCTAAACTACTACACATGTGTTTGCTTTTATAGACACAAGTCCACACACAATACTAGTGGTAAGGTGAAACCATGTACCACAAAACTATGTGAATACAAAACCACTAACCCCTTATTTAATATTGGGTACTAAGACATCACATTATTTAATATTTCCCTAATATTAAATTATTATCACATCTCCCACACATTAAATAATAATATAATGTTACAATACAACATAGGTGGGTCCCCAAATAATTACTTAGTGTGATTAATAACACAACAAAGGTGTATCACAACTAAATATTAATTATTTAATTACAACATTATAATAAATCATTTTATGCAATGGTGTACAACACCATATCTCAACATTATTCCACTTGTTGTATACATTGCAGAAGGGATCAATACATGAAATACATCATCATAGCCATACATGAAATCACATGAATCTCTAACATGTTCTCGTGCTCCATCAAGATACCTGTAATCAGAACAAAGTGACCACCATTTCAATCAAGGAATCCTCTCATCCTCCAACATGCCACCTATGGAAGAAAAGGAACATTCAAAGGTGAAAATACACTAATCCATGTGCACAAGAATCAAATCCAAGTGATAACAAAGGCTCTAAGCAAGCTACTATCAACTGAAAAAACCACATGATCAGAAATAGCATCCACAACACATGCTAATACATCCAATCATCCATACCTCCAAGGTATCAATACATCAGTAAACTCATGCCAAGAACATATGCAACTTGTAAACTACAATCAAGCTCCCTATATCAAACTTGTGAAAGAAGAACATACATATCTAGGAACTCCCACTACATAGGTAATATCAAAGTATATCAAGTCTACCAATCAACACTATATATCAAGGTGTGATAAGTAAATCAAAACATGAAGTACCAAGAACAATAACAATGATCCACACATACAACCCAAAGAGCTGCATAATCTCTCACAACATGTTGCCACCATCCTCCCAAAATCACATGTACATGAACATCCAGGAGAAACCATGAAGAGAGAAACCTGTAAACCATAATGTCCTTCTATCAACACCTCAAAAGTGTATTGTTGTGTCAAGTATGATCTCCTAATAACTCCAAATGAAAAGCCTCAACAACATCCATAACACCCAATCTCATAGATCAAGTACAACATATGAATCAATTTAATAATTCCTGTGTGTGAGAAATTTGGATAAATAAAAATGATAAAACAATAAAATGCATTACCTAATCCAAATCTTCAATACCTCAAATAGATGTAAATGATAGCTAAATGGATTGATTGATTTGATATGTTGGTTTCTCAATTCAACAAAATAACATTTAGATGAAGATGATAGATGGAGGATGATAGATATAGATGAAAGATGATGGATGAAAGATTGTAGAGATAATTCGACAAAGTAAGGGCACTTGAAAGTTCCTCCATGCAAATGGCTTGGTTGTGGGTTAATTTATAGACTTGCAAGATGGATGATCAATTGTGGGGAGAAAAAGGATGAATCAATGGATGAGAGTGAAGGAGAGACAATAATGAATGTGCATGCACCAAGTGTCCATGAAAAGGTAGTCTATTTAGAAACCTTGGGTGGGCTTTGATAATGGTAAGATTCCTTTTTCCACATAGAATACTTTTTCTATTTTGGAGTTGGAGTGATGAGGAGATAATAGATTTTTCTATTTATTAAATTGTCCCACATTTTGATTATTGCCATTTTTCAAAGACAACGAGGCCCATTTGCACATTTTAGAAGAATAAGATAAAAATGGAAGAAAATTAAATTAAATAAATAAAATAATTGATTTTATTTATTTATTAGAAGAAAAATACAATAATTAAATAATTTAGAATTATTTAATCATTTGATGGAAGATAGAAGAACAATGATCATTAATTAATCAAAGATATGAAGAGGAAAATGAAATATAAGTGTGTTAGACAAAATGAAGGTATGCAGTGAAAAATGCGATAAATGCCTAAATAAGGAAATAGGCCAATTTTGGGTGTCTACATTTTGCCCCTCTTTGAGATGATGTTTGAGATGATGAGATTTGTGTCGAGTAACATAATTTCAAAGAAGCTAAGGTATAGGTAAAAAAAAATGGATGATGAAGGGAAGATAGGATAATGATGATGTAGACATGATGCACCAAGGTATAAGGACCAAGGTGATGATGTGTCTCATGCCCCGACATAATACAACCTTGTCTAGATACAAGATATGAATATTAGCTGGGAGTGATGCAGATTTGATCTAAATGCAAGATAAAAATGATAACACACACAATCAAGCAAGCAAGCATGCACAAATGATACAAAAACAAACAAGGTATTGCCTTTGTCAAGTTGTAAACCGTTGATTAATTTATTGATTGATGATGATGATAGTGTTGTTATTGAGGGGAATGATATATCCCTAGATCAACACAAGGATGATTGACTGATTGATTGATTGATTGATTGATTGATTGATTGATTGTGTTTACAACAAGATTAGGATCAAGACCAAAGGATGTGATTGGATAATTTGGCAAGATTGATTAGCTTGGTTGGTATGGATTAAGGATTGATTTGAATTTGAATTTATTGCTTGGAATGATTCTGATTAATTGGATGATGAAGAAATGATTTGTTTTTTTTTCATATTTTGGAAATGTTTTGATTTTTTTGGATTTTTTAGGACATTTTATGATTTTTATGGATTTTTTGAAGTTTTCAAGATGGAGTGAAATGAAATGTGAAATATGCTTGGTTGAAGAAACTAGATGCTCCACACTAGAGGTAGTTCAACCATTGCTAAATGATAGATCAAAATGAAAGATTCATTGCAAAACATGTCACACAAGTAACATATCTCTTATCAAAAGATGATAATGGTTGACTGATTAAGATGCTAAGAATGATTGATTCTATAGGGAATGATGATGGTAAGTACTTAGGATCATTGATTCCTCTAAGTACGATAAGATTGATGATTGGTTGATGATTTATTGACAAAAGATATTAGGATTGGATGATGTTTTACAGTTAGGCTCAAATATGATTTGCATGATAAGATTCAAGGTTGCAAAGGGACATGACGACCCATACTGGGTTAGTGTAATCATGGATAAATGATAAGGATGTGAACTATGATGGAAAGGTAACGCGTAAGGATATGAAAGGAAATATAAAGAATGCATTTGTAATTTTTCCCCTAATCTCATCAAGAACAAAGGAAATGGGACATGGATTTTGATAAGCTAGGAGATATGGAATGGAAGAATGCAAGGATAAGGATAATGAATAGGATGACCAAGATCAACTAGATACGATATGGACACAAATGCCTAAATATTTTTCCCCTATCCCTCATCAAGACCAAGGGAAGAAAGGATGTATTTAGATAGAATAGTGGAATATGGATAAGGTGAAGGATATGGTATGGAAGATATGGATAAAGTGTATAGGATAAGATGTATGACGTTCAAGAAAATCCTTAACCTTATCAAGATCAAAGGTGGAAATGTAAAGAATGAACGTAAAAAGGATAATGGATATGAATGTTAAGATGAATGAAACTTGTCCCCAAGTGTAGAGTGCAAGAGAAAAGGGAAAAAAATAGGATATGGATAAGGATAAATGAATATGGAAGATAATATATGCATGGTAGGAAGATGGAGGAAGGACTCAAACATAAAGTTCCATGACTAATATCCCTCGAATATGTGCTCTAATAAACCATAGAAATGAGGATTAGGCTCATAAACATTTGTAGATTAATGGTATGATGGAAGAAGCTAAGGAATTATGCAAAGGTTTGGATTAAATGAGGATAATGGGGGATGAATGTTGGATAATGGATAGGAGGTTGGAAGGCTTGTTGATGGATAGATGGAAAGGATGGCAAGATTAACATCGAAACACACCTTGAAGGGTGGTGGAGTGATGGGGGAAAAATGAATTTGGAAGGTGACAGGTTTTTAGATGAAAGATCGGAGGAAGCTTTTGGATTAGCAAGTTTGGATGCCAATTTAGATTTTAATGCTTTTATGAAAATTTTAGGAATCCACATAGATTTTGAATTTGATTTTCTCTTTGTGGGCCTTTGTAGCCTTTGAATTTTTTTCTTTGATTTATGGACCTTTGTGGCCTTTGAAATTTTTCTTTTTGCTTTGTGGGCCTTTGTGGCCTTCAAATTTTATTCTTTTGATGTTGGATCAGATTTTCTTTTATTTTTGCACGTATCTTCAAGGAGACATGTTGATCCTTTGATATTTGTGGATTTTGATATGGAAGCTTTTGACATTTGGCACCCAAATTTCTTCCAAGAGCAATGGGATAGTTGGATGGAGATGAATGATATGGAGGTATTATGGATGGGTTAATGTAGGTAGAATTTTGAGACGGAATCAAGGATGTGTGCCTTGGCTGTTCTTGATGAATAGTAGATGGATGGATGTAGGGCCCTAATATGGATGGAAGGGTTGATGAACTAGGGTTTGGATGATAAGGACCAAGGATAGATGGAAGGTTTGATGGACTAGTATACTTCATTTTATTTTGATGGAATATGGACTTACGATGGGTACCAATGTCTTGAGTGTGAGGTGTATAACCAGGGCCATGATAATATGGATATTCTTGGATATAAAGGGGTTCTATGATACCTTGTTCATGAAGGCATAATCCTTTTCCTTTTTAGTTCATACTTTGACACATTCGTTTGCCAATGGGATATGTATTATTTATGAAACAAGATGCGAGTCCATTTTGGGGAGGATATATATGGATGAAAGGATAGGTGTTGGAAGTAAACCAGAGTGGATAAAGGTGGAGGAACCAATTTTATAGGTGTGGGGTTCATGGATAGCTTGAATAGGTGTGATAGCCTCTTGTGGAGGATTTGAACATGAGGGGAATCAGGATGAATGATAGGATCTTGACATGGGGATGATAGAGTACTTTGATCTTGACTTGGAAAAGGATCATGAGGTGTGGGAGATGGAGTAGCTTGATCTTTATTTGGTATGGAATCACCATGAATTGGTATGAAAGGAATATCTTGATCATGAGAAGGATGAATGCCATCATAGAATGAAAGGGTATCCTTGAATAGAGGTATATCTTGATCTTGATGAGGAAGGAAATCTTGATATTTTGTAGAAAGCATATCTTGATCATCAGATGGTAGGACATCATTGGATATGATGGAAGAACTATCATGCTCTTGGGATGCAATGGAATCATGAGATGGTATGGATTCACTAGATGAGGTTGAAAGAGAACTCGAAAGGATACTTTTCTCTTAAGATTAAATGGTATCATCTTGGATGAAACAAAAAGAGATAAGGGGATCATCATGAGGTTCTTTAGAGATGGGATCTTGGTCAAAAATTGGAAGGGGTTTTGGAATTTGGTGTTATTGGATGGAGTGGAAAGAATACTTTTATCTTGATGTGTAGGGGAGTCTATGCTAGCATGCTTTGGACTAAGAGATTGACATGACTCATTGGATGCAAATGGTATGATGGGAGAGGATGGTTGGATAGACTCGTTAACTTGGGTGAAAGACTAATGAGGTTTATTTTGACTTATGGGGGATGAAGATAGATGCATGACATGGTAGGATTGCTCAATATTATTTTTGTTTGAGAACTTAGATTTGGGTTTCTCATTTAACCTTTGCAAAAATTCAAAAACATTGAACTTGGATGATGTAATTTTTGGTGGTGATAAAGGTTGTACATAAGATGATTGCATCATTTCATTTAAATGTTTGGATTCCAGTTATTGTTCAAGCTCTTTCAAACAACGGTCAAGATATTCAATCCTTTAGTTTCATTCATAGGTAGGGGATGAATATGGAGGATAGCGGTTAGACATGTTTGGTTGATGGTTTGGGAATGTTTTGAGGTGTTTAAGGATGGTTAGAGATGATTAGAATGATATGGGTATGTGCAGGATCATCATGGAAAAAATAGGCCTTTAAGTGGCAAAAAATTCAAAAAAAATAGAGTTAGGAAACTTGACGTAAAAATTTGAATAAGTTATCTATATTATTTCAAAAATATGTAAAAATAGAATCTATAGCAAATTGAATGTAGTTTCTAAACTATTAGGTTTGTTTAAAAAATAAAAATCTATTTAGTGAAAATTTGAAATTTCAATGCAATGGTATAAATTTCAAAAAAAATAAGAAGTAGGTGTTTGTCTAACCACCCTAACCATAATAAAATGATAATATTTTTTATAATATTTTAGATATAAGTAGAGGACTCATGCCCGATGTGATGCATATTTTTTTGTAATTTTTGTCCAAGTAAATAATTAATTATGATTTTTATTACAAATTTTTAAAAAATATAAAAGCATATGTCGACCACCTAACTTGGTCAAAACTTCATGAATTTTTTTTTTTAATCCTATAGTATATGAAGCATAGAATGTGATGCATTTTTTGGATTCAAAAAATGTGATACCGCTTGAAAGCTATAGATGTTTTCCAATCAGCCTATCAATCAGGACTTTAGTCGTAATTTGAATAGAAAATGAATAATAATTACTTATTAAATTCAAAGTAAAACATAATTTATATTGGTGGAAAGCTTAGAATCTCCTTTAAAACCCATTTTTGTTTCATCAATTTTGGGTAAAGAGATAGTCGTTAGCCACATACCCATCACATTGCCACTTTTCGGCCCATCATGATCCTACACATACCCATATGTTTGTGTGTTTTCTTTTATAGCTTGATATGATAATTTGCAAACAAATGGTTATGCATGTACAAACATGAATAGCACACACAAGACACATAAGAAAGTTTGAATTTGAAAATGAAATGTGATGATGATTAAGCAAGCACTTGAAGAAGACACACCAACAAGCCCTAAGACTAGTAAATGGGTATGACCAATTAGGTCTCAAGCTAAGATGCATGAGGTTGACTAAGGATGATTTGAAAGCAAAATACTACCACACAGCTGGGAGAAAGGGGTAACCCACCCTTCACCTTCTCTCCCAAAAGGTATAGAGTTCTTTGGGGCTTAGCCAAGAGTGACAATATTTCAACTCTTGAAGAAGCGTGTCTTTCGATTCACACCTCGATTGAGGTGGTCCCTTGGAGTGGTGTGTGCTCCAAGTAGGCCTCCTAAGAAGGGTATGACAAAAGCGAACCAAGTGAGGTTTTTTTGATCACACACGCACTTGATTCACAGTCGTAGTTGTTAATTTCCCTTTATAAAATTGAAATGTGTGTAAAACAGTTCAAGCAATTGTTCTTTATAGATTTGAAATCAAGATGTGATGGAAGAAAATGGTTAATTTTAGACCTGATTTTTGATATATGATTGAAGACAAGATTCATTTTAAGAGCCTAAATCCAAATGTGTGGGGTCAAACCACAATAGTGGTTTACAAATTTTATGAGGAAGGAAATTTCTTTTTTTTTTCCTTTCCCCAAATTCAATGGGTTCGGTCGAACTCAATGGTTCAACCGAACCAAATTATATGTTCGACCGAACCCCCAAACCCTAAACAAAAATAATAATATTTTAAGGGGTTTGGCAAAACATGGGCTCGACCGAACCCCCTCAAATAAGACATAAAAAAAAAAGAATTTGTCACTGTCATTTTTTTCTTTTTACCAATTGCTTTCCTTGTGCTTGTGCGTGCGGCGAACAAAGAACGTGATCTGCAAATGGTGAACAAACTCGACTTCATCTCTCTGGTGAATACAAACTCAACTTCGTCTCTCCAAAGTTCATCAACCGAACTTGCATATCGAGCACCAGGTTTGTCAAATTTGAATTTCGTAGAGTTCAAAATGCATTTGTTTGTTAAATTTTGAAACCCTAAATGCGAAATTTTTCAAATTTGTTGAATTGAAACTGCATTTGTTTGAAAGTTTCTAAAGCCTTTTCAACATACACTATTTCTATGATACATTTCTACTCTGACAAAAAATTAACATGCCCTGTCTATGCTTCCACATTTTGCATACATTTCTACCAAGGCATCTCCAATTTATTTGAGGCATTATATAAAACAGTTCATTAACAAAAAAATTTGAGGCATTATATCAAATAGTTCATGGTAATTTTTGATGGAGTATGATAGAAATATTGTTTCCATTGTATGCACCCTATATCAAACAATTCATTAACAAATTTATTTGAGGCATTATATCAAACAGTTCATGGTAATTTTTAATGGAGTGTGATAGAAATAGTGTTTCCATTGTATGCACCCTATATCAAACAGTTCATTAACAAATTTATTTGAGGCATTATATCAAAAACACTATTTCTATCATACTCCGTCAAAAACACTATTGGAAATTTATTTGAGGGATTATATCAAATAGTTCATTAACAAATTTATTTGAGAAATTATATCAAACAGTTCATGATATAAAGTTTAGGGTGCATACAATGGAAACTTGGATAAAATTCTTCATATTTTTCCTTTGATTCTTATGACATTACTCCAAAAATGGTTGGTGAACTAAATGTATGAATCGAAGAATAAATTTAGAGGAAAGAAACTAGATTGTTTGAATGAAATGTTTAATAAAATAGTTCTATTAGGATTAGAAGGAATGAAGGTATTATTAAATTTTCTAGTATTAGGAAAATATAAAAATATGTCCACTTTACTATATATATATATATATATATATATTCTTCATATATCCATGTTCAAACTATTAAAAATTAAATTACATAAATCAATTTTAAATTTGTACAAAGAAATAAATGACTTTGACTAAGAGCGAATATTTAAAATATAGCTATCCTCTTTGCAAAATCCAATTTGATTTGAGATATTTATGGACAAAAAATATGGATGAGCATGAGGTAAGTAAGAAAGAATAACCTTAATTTATATCTTCCCTCATCAAATAATTTCACATTTAAAGAGTTTCTTAAGGCATATCCAATTATGAAAAACTATTATATACTTGTTATAACTATATTAAAGTATATCATGAATAAATTGAAAGGATAAAGAGTAAATCACTAAAAACACATACATAAATCATAGAAGTAAATTGATTAATATAAGGAGATTCAAGTGGTTGGATAATTTTTTCCAAGGAGTGGAAGAGGTTAAGAAGGAACCATCAAATAAATATAATATTTTAAATACTTTAAAAGAAAAATACATTTCTCCCTGCTCTAAATTGAAATGGTATTCCTTCTAAGATGATAATAATTGAAAAAGAAGAAAATAATCATTATGAAGATCAAGTACCATTGATAAGTTTTAAGAGATCAAATAAAATATTCAACAACAAAAGAAAAAAGAGAAAATAGTTAATGCTAAAGAAACAACTACAACCAAGCTACTATGTTATAAATTCTCCTCTTATGTAGTCTTCATTTCCCTATAAATTGTGGCCTCCTTGTACAAATTAGCTATTGATCATCATAGTGAAACAAATTTAACATTTTGAAATGGTTAAACATTATTATTATTTTTATTTGTATAAGTATAATTATTATGGGTTCATTTCTCCTCTCCTACTCTTCCTAATAAGGTTCTATTTTACAAGCCTCATATAAATGTTAGGGTTCTAACTTCTAAAAATTGAATAGTGTCAACTTAATCTCATTAGACAATGCTCCCCTAGTATTAATGGGGCCAAATTTTTATCTATCAAACTCGGCTATGTTTACATTGAATAAGAATTTGATACCTTTATCCTAATACTTGAACTAAGATATCTTAGCTCTAATTTTAGTCATTTTATCTAAAAATTATTGGTGACATATCCATTCGTGTTTAGTTTTAATCATTTATTATTGCAATTAATTATTACAAGGAGATTCTTGAAGCTTGTATTCCATCCCCACCATTTTTATTCTAAATATTTGACATTTTCTTTCAACTTAAAGTCTAAATTTTATCCTTAATGCTATACATATTTTTCTAGGATAACACATATTCATTATATTTCACTAAATGTGTTCAGGCATAGAAGAAAAACCTTCAATATATCTTTAAGATAACTTTGATACCATCAAGATAATCCCACCTTTCATTGCATTAATATCAAGGTTAACTAACCCTTCCTCTTTAGATGCTTTTCAATTAGAGTATCCTCTAGTAAAAATAGAAACATTAATAGTGTGGTTATCAAAGAGTGTCTAGTGATGCACACATCACTATTATTAATAAATTATAAAATTGTAAGAAATTTTTATGGAAGAAATAACTATCTAATAGAGAATATAATGTATTAGTACATATCTAACTATTACATATTTTAAATAAAGCCCCTTTCAAATCTATCTTATTGCCATTTAATGAGTCAACTAGGTTCAAAATTATTTTCATCTTATTCCCCCAAAATTCATCACCTTTACAACAAAACTTGATTTCATCTAATTTGAGCTGGAGATTTTTCTGGATTTGACTGTCTTGTTTTTTGCATCTTTAAAAAAAAATGTTTCGAATCACACTTCGTGATTCATCATCAAGATGAAAGAGAGTTGTAGGAATAGAATGAGAGATAGCAGACCAAGACCTGATAAATAGATGGTGGGAGAGAATGATATGATAAAAAATAAAAATAAAATAATAAAATTACACGCCATTCAAGAAAGGAGAGGAAGAGAGAAAGAAAAAGAAATTAAACAACTAAGAATGTCAAAATAAGGTCAAGATCAACTTAATGTTAAACACACTCTGAAAATAGATCAAAGTAACATGCAAATATGATAAAGGAAATAAAAGTTATATAAATCAAAGTAACATGCAAATATGTTAAAGGAAATAAAAATTATATAAATCAAAGTAACATGCAAATATGTGTATGGATAAATAACATAAGTAGATGTATATAAATGCGACATAATAAAAATAAAAAATAAAAATTATTTTTCATAATATAAGAAAGGTAAAAAATTTATATTGATGACAAAAGATTGATGAATATAAGAAAGGTAAAAATTTTATATTGATTATTTTTCATAATATAATAAAAGATTGATGAATATATGAAAGGTAAAAAAATAATATTGATTATTTTTCATAATATAATAAAAGATTGATGAATATAAGAAAGGTAAAAATAAAAAATAAATATTATTTATAATATAAGAAAGGTAAAAATCACATCATATTAAAATCACCACCTTAAACTCTAAGAAATATTTGGTAACTTATTTATTTTATCTTCATTTAGAAAGGGGTGTGAAGGGGTTTTAAAGTTTCTTTCAAAATAACTCGGAAGATTTTATTCGTTGCTTTTCTTGTTGCTTTTAGGATTAGTGTTATGAATTTTGTGCCTTCATTCTTAAAAATTCTTATGTCAACTCATTTAGCATTTCCATGATTTTTTATATGGGAAAGGTCAACATACAATGAGGTAGACACTTTCCATTTTTTTATTCCTTAATTAGTTCTTTCTAGGGAAACTTTTAGTCTTTTCAAACACCTTACAAAAATATGATAAATGTGTGATTATTTTTCTTTCCACTCTATAAATTTTTGATGTGCTTGGATATATAATTGAGATGATTCACTCATAATGTACAATGATAAAAATTTAGTATATATGAAAGAAATATTTTCGAGACATCAAACTACCATTCTACATAACTCTCACATGGAAATAAGAATATTATTTTATTTTAACTAAAGAAATTGTGTGTACTCTATCTTGAAAATTACTAATTAATTTTGAATTATATACTTATAATTTAAAATAAGAGCATCCTTTGTAACATGGAATAGATAGGTTAATTTTAATGAAATAAAATATGTTTTTATATTAAGAAAAATTTACAAATATATGGAACTCAGATTGAGAAATTGACTAAGATGTAACTTTGTATGAGAATTAAGATGCTTGAATAATTTATATACCTTCTTTCAATAATTAACATTAGAAATTAATACTTGGCTCATATTTTATAACCACCTCCCAATGGTCTTGGAATGGATGCATTTAGATGGAGAAGGATTTCAAAAGGCTCACGGTACTTGTGGACCCCTCAAAGGAATGATATATAACACATGAACATTATTTATGAAATTTGGTCTTTTTTTGTTGGATTCTAGTATGAATGTTATCTATAAGGTGGAATTCTTAGTTGAGACTCAATCTTCCATTTTTGGTTTCTAGTGTGATTACACAATATGCTCGCCAATTTGTATTAATTTCTAATGTTAATTATTCAAAGAAGGTTTTGTTTCATAAGAAGATACCTATGTTCACATATTCCAAGGCACGTTATTATCCACAATGCATGACACTTCTTCACATCTCTACCAAGTTCTAAATAGATACAGATCTTCCATTTCCATGGAGGAGATTGATGATATAAAAAGAAAATATCATGCCATTTCTTTCTTGAGAAGTCATGTTTGCATTCATGATTTGCAACTTCCATCTTCATCCAAAAAGAAATTTTGTTACCGTTATGTTCCTAATATTAAAACAAATCAAAACCTTCATTTGAGCATGATCGCCAACACAAAGGTAAACGAGTGGAAACAAAAGAAAGCTCGGTTAATGGCTTTCAGCATGTTGGTGGAAAATTTTCATCTTTTTTAAAGTGGCTTCCTAGCTTATCAGTCTTATGTTTAGTAAGGTTTTGTAATCTCCATTGTGTTATGTATTCGGGTCACGGGTATATCTAGTATGATGTCTTCTTTTGGGTAGTTTGGGTGCATAAGAGAATGTGCATATGTACTGATGTATTCAACCACTGTGCATTTGTAACATTGTAATCAGACAATTGGTCATTTGTACTAGGACCTCACTGGTCTTTTTGATATTTTGTAAAATTTGTTACTCGGACTACAACTGGGGGTTTTCTTGTTGGTTCTTTCCCGCGTTATGTCCGCTAAACTAGCTATATGTAAAATATTATATATAAATAAAATTATAAGTGGTCTCCCACTTTTTCTTTAAAAAAAAGTTCTTGTAAATGTCCACATCTTTTTCCTTGACACAATTGCTATTTCTTAAAAGATTTCTTATGATTTTTCATAATGTTGTTCAATACTTTACTGTAAATATTCTATAGTCATGCTCTTAAATGTCATAAGAATATGTCATAAGAGGGTTTCATCTTATAAAGCTATAATAATATTATATGCATTTAGAACATCTTAGACACCTCCCTTGAAGCATTCAACAAATGACAAATAACTACCAACACAAAGTGAGATGCCTCATTTCCTAATATGAGGACAAAATAATAAATCAAATATTAGGATGCAAGGTTGACCCACCTTTCCCAATACTTGGCTAATTTTATCATCTATTGAGGAGTGGATCCCAACAACAATTGTGCTTAGTGCTTACAATTACTAATCCAAGGGATACCTATTCATTTTTTCTTTATTGTATGCCTAATGACTCCTCATCTCAAGTTAAATTGTGAGAATGGATTTTTATGCCCTCCCTATGACTAAATGGATACAGGGAGGTGAATATGATATGGTGTAAAAAACCAAGATACAAGTTGGTTTAGTTCTCATAAACTCTCTAAAAAATAATTGAATTCCTACATCCTAACTAGAAATACCATGAGGGGTTTAGATCCCAATTTAGACAAAAAATATTCTTATATTGATCACTAGTTCACTTGGACCAACTAAAGAGATGGTGAACTAAGGGAAACTTAGTTGTATTGATAGATTAAAACTTAGTTATTTCTCTTTCAATTGTCCCCTCTCCACAAAACACCCTTATTTAAGTAGATTCTATTAAACCTATCTCACATATCACCTCCCAATTCTTTAAACTTTTCAAACTTCTTATTCCTCATACCTAATAATCTATCCTTCAAGCTCAACACTTCCCACCTCAATCAAATTGATCACCTTGCTTCCCTAATATCCCTTTGGTTGATGTTCCTAGACCTCATCAAAATGGTAAGTGGATACAATTGTGGAATGATGCGATTAAATCTATTGTACTTACTATGATCTTACAATAAGAATATGGCTAGAAAGAGAATCTAGAATGGAAAAAAAATATGGATCCAAATAGAAAAAAAAAAAACTTGTTTTGGCTTTAGCACTTACTAATAACTTTTCTACAATGAGTGGTTGCTTTTGAAATAAAACTTAGAAGATTTGAACTTAATTGTGGTAGAGGATCTCAATTAAGAGATAGGCTACATTGGATGAAAGGATATAAGGGATACAAATTATTTTTTAGTTATCTCAAACATATTTACATTCTCGAGAGTGGATAATATCTACTGTTGATCAAGAGAGGTAGTTCCATGAGAAATCCAATGATATTAAATCCATTTTCCTCCAACATTACAAATAATTTTTAATTGATCTAGTTGAAGGAGATCCATGTCAAGATATAGTGAAAAATTATGGGCATAACAATTATATATTTTTTAACATATATAAAATGTATGGTTGGATTAGTGAGATATTTATAACAAGTATGAAATATGAAGTCAAACTTTATTATATTTGATTCTTAATAAATTAGTTTTAACGATTCAATTTATAGCTTTATGCAATCTATAAGTTTAAACAGTTTGATGGTATCTAAACTTTATACATATAAAAATATATAAATGTTTGATTATTTTGCTGTCCAATCTATAATTTTTGTATGCTCTTGGCTATTAATTGAGATGATTCACTCAAATTGTAATGATAAAATTCATCCTTATATGGAGGATTTTATATTATCTTCCATTAAATTCATCCTCTTTATGAGATTCTTATGGAATATTGATATTCTAGTGTGAATTCTTAGTTTTAGACATATCTTAACTAGATAAATTTAGGTTCAATGAAGGCAATAGAACTTTTTTTTCACTTACATAATCCTATTTTGAAGTTCATTTGTGTTAACAACTATTAGATTAAATATTTTTATCCCCAATTATTTTCAAATAATTTTATACTAATCTTTGTATTCTTATTCTTTCTTCCATCGTTTCATTTAAAATTTGAACCATTTAAGGATGCTATGTTATAGATTATAGTTTTCTTCCAATTCTTTTTAAATTTTTAATGGTATGAAAATATTATTGATGATTAGATGAATTATTACAACTATTTTAGATTTGTATTCCCTTTATCTAGATATATTATTTACCAAAGTCTCATTGCTCTTTTAGGTGTATTGTATATATATATATATATATATATATATAACATGGAAAATGCAGATCATGTTCCACTTGCGCCATATTCTTTGTTTGCAAATACTAGTAATGAGATTAAAAAATTGAGAGATTCATTAGCACAGGGTGCAAACCTGGGGATATATAGTGAACCATGCATATTAATATTGCATATTCTAGAAAAACTAAAAGATGAACTTGAGAGGAATAGTGCATATTCCTCAGATAGAGTGACTGTTATTCTTTCCCACATGTGGGAAGAAGTACATGGTGACGTTCCCTTTAAACAAATACAGGACAGTGTCACCAAATAAATGATAAAAGCCACTTGTTTCCATTTTATCAAAATGTGTGTAAGGTTAGGGGATACTAGGTCACTAGATGTGTCAATCATGCTATGGCCTCATTGATCTACCCATGATTTCTCGCAGCACATGGTCTATACCCAAACAATGACTAGATTCCATTGTATTTTGTTCAACAGTTGTATATTGAGGTCCATTTGGGCCTCAAAGTTAACTACCTGGACATTCCACTATATACTAGTCAGGGGTGTGGCAGGATTGTTGATAGGCCCACCTATCGTCGAGTAGATAGACCACCCCCAGTGTTTAGGGTATTGGTTGGTTAGAGGTCTCCTGCTCTCACCCCAGCTCTAGCCCCCATAGCAGATGATGTTGTCGTTGCTTTCCAAAAGGAAGCAACTGACACTATAGGTGACATTGCGGCTGCCACCACTAGGATATATGATGATCGTGTAGCTCAGTATTTGATGTCCAGACATTCCTGATCCATGCCATTTTCAGCACAGTGGACCACCATGGATCCTTTTACAGTGGTCGGCATCCCTACTCCTACACAGCTTGATGCACTTATAGGAGATATGTCACGCATGACTCTGCATTGTTTAGCTGAGGACCTATTGGAGGCATATGCCAACATTGCATCAAAAAATGGGATTGGTATAGAGCATGTTAGAGATCATTTGAGATCTGTAGAGGTCATTCAGTTCCAAGATCCCATCACTCTCAGTCGAGCTCTAGTGTGCATCAGGATCCACCTACAGTTCATTCGACAGCTGCACAGACTATAGGTTTTAATGATATGTTGATTGGTTCTTGTTCATCATCGTCGATGCCATCTCACCTTCATAGTCCTCTACATTCATCATTTCTGGCACAACATGGGATAGATCGGATGGATGCAGATGTTGATTCGTCGCTTGACCGTTTGGTGGATATGGTGGAGGCAATTGTTTCAAAGGACTTAGGTCATTTGATATCAGATGATATTCATGTATGTGTGCATGTGCATGTTTAAATTATTTTTTCATTATTTTTAAATTTTTTTTAACTAGATATTCATGTAAGTTGATATATATATATGTATATATATTGTTACAGGTGGATATACCTCATATCACTCCTAGCCTTGGTCTAGATCATGTGCATGGTCGATGTGACTTTGTGGATGAATCTATTGCCAGTGGACATGTGAGTTTTTCATTTTTATATAATCACACGTGTATATGTACATGCAATATTTATGTATGCATAGATCTAGATTGATATTTAAAAATAAAATTTCATTTAAAAATAACTTTCATAAAATTTATTTAATATAAATTATATGTATTTAACACATGATCTTGTACACAATTTTATTTGCAAGGCTCAACACATCCATCAAAGCAAGACCGTTCTCATTCAGATGGCCATTCGACTAGGAGTGGACATTCATATTAGGCCATGCACACTAGATTTTTGATCTTTACCACATGCATTTTCTTATACATGATGATCTTTAGTATTTGAGATTTGATGATCTGTAACTTACATTTGCTTATATGATATACATACATTTTCTTATTTGTTGATCTTTAGTATTCAACATTTGATGATCTTTAATTTACATTTTGCTTATATGATATGTATATATATTTTCTTATATATGATATATGCATACATTTGCCTCTTTGCTTATAATATGTGTTATGTTTATATATATTTAATCCCTTTACATGTATGTACATGTGTTTGCTTATGGTTTAAACATGTTTACACATAATATATGTATGCATTTGCTTTAAATATTCAATATACATACATGTTTTCTTATTTTATGATCTCTTACAACTTACGTTTCCTTATATTCAATATACATTTGACTTCCTATGAAGTAGAATTTTAGGGGGAAATCAATGCCACTTTATAATTAGTTCATTCAATATTTGATCACAATAAATATTTTTTTTTTTTAAATGACTAGAAACAACATGAACCATTGAGGTTGAAACAAGATATAATCTTTTTGACAAGTAACTTGAAATTCAATTCAAATATAATTAAGAAAATTCAATTCAAATTATACCTCTAGAGTATACATTTTTGACAAGTAACTTGAAATTCAATTCAAATATAATTAAGAAAATTTAATTCAAATTATACCTCTATTATACATTTTTGACAAGTAACTTGAAATTAAATTCAAATACAATTAAGAAAATTCAATTCAAATTATACCTCTAATATACATTTTTGACACTTTAACAAAATTCTAAAATTACTAGATATGTTGTGCATACCTATGAATTAAATAACAACAAACTCCATAATGAAATAACTTGTTTGTTTACTACTTGATTCATTTAAACTAGGATGTAGTTATTCCATGTACACTAGAATAATTTTTTTCCCATCCTAGATATGCATATAAATAGAAGCTTATTTTTCATTATTCTGGATATCAAATTGCAAAATTAATTGTCATTTATATCACTTGGAGCGCAGATTTTGGAGAAGAAGTTTTTGCACATTTATCAAGGAGAAAAATATTGGAGCTTGACAAATTTTCATTTTTATCAATCAAGAAAATTTTTGGAGGATAATTTAACTAAGTTGGTAGAGGACTTGTTTTGAGTCATCTTTAAGTTCAAGAAGAAAATGGGACAACAAAGAAAAGGAAAAAATGTGTCTCAACGAAAATTGTCAAAAGAAGAACATAAGAGGCTTGAACAAAACTTGGAAAATTATCATAGAAAGAAACAAGGTACATGATTTTTTCTTCTCTCTCTCACTCTCAAGTGTGTGTTTAGGACTTTTACTTTGAAAAAACATGAGTATTCATTTGATGGGATGGAATCCATAATTTGTGCATTACTCCACTGAATAATTTGGTTAGTACACCTAAACATAAATTTGTATGTGCATACATTTTGCATTGGCTTTCTTATTAAAATTATAAATTTTTAATGTATGACCATTTTTCAACTTACAATACCCCAACTTAAAATGTGCTCTTAAACTAAAATATTGTACATTAAATCCTTCCCTACAAACCTTACACTTATCTTTACCAATACCTTTTGTTTAATGTTTTGTCATCACGGTATCATTTGTTGAATTATTGCATCTACACAATTTTCTCTTTACTTTGTTCATGAAGAAAATGATAGTGTACTTCAATACATGCTTAGTTCTCCAATGAAACCTTAAATTTTGTGTCCCTCACTATACCCACTTTGATTTTTCATAATTTTTTCAACCACATTAATTATTTTGCGGCAGAAAATTCCTATATATTCTAACTTTGCACTTTGAAAGAAACCATTATTTTTTCATTTATTCATGAAACTACACAGCCATGTACAATGAAGTAGCATTCTAATGTTGATATTTGGTGATCAAATATCCTATCCAAATCTACATTGCAACATCTAATTAGCTTAACATTTTTCTAAACTCCCATTGAATTTAATCAATGATAAATAGTTCCTTAAAAATATTTTTTAAATATTTTTTAATAAATGCCAATTCTAAGTTCTTTGAGAATTAAGAACTCAAATTATACTTAAAGCCAAATGCAATGCTCAGGTTTCTAGAGACTAACACATGTATACATCAAAACTCAGAAGCTATATGGTGCCAGGAATAATAGTTAGCATATGATAGATTATTCTTTAAATTATGTCTTAGCACACTTTTTTTTTTAAAGGTTTCTTCATGTCGTACACTTGAATGACTATAAATACATTTAAATGTCCTCAAGTCATCTTGGTCATGCAAGTTGCAATGTCTATATGATCCTTGACTCCAACTCCTTAAGCCAATTCTTTTTGTTTCAATATTTGTGTTTTGTGTCTTTGGTCTTTTATTTTCATCACTTCAATGTTCTCAAATTTTTTTTATGTTTTATTCTCACAAAGGTTATAAAGCTTGAGTCAAGCCAAATCCTAGATGGATCAGAATCCGTTAGAAGAACATGATTATGAAGAGTTAGGGAGAGACCCAAGTTCAGAAGCAATGCTTGTTGGAGGGCTCAAGATCACTTCCTTCCCTCTTTTGGTATGGATGAGCATATAAAACTAGCACAAACTTCTATCATATAGCATCATGTTTTTATCAGTTTGCTGCCCATGCATGGCTATATGCATCATCTCTCACTTTTTGCAAAATATTTTGTGACATGTAGGAAGGGCTCAACAAGCAGGAAGTTTTCATGCTCAAGTCGAGCCAAATCTAGACATTGGATCAAATGAATCTGCTCAAGAATGCATGGTCCTTGAAGATGGAGGAGGCACAAGTTCAAACAATGCATGTTGGAGAGGGGTCGGGATCACTTCCTCCTACTGGTATGGATGAGCATATAAAACTAGTTGCGAAGGTGAGGAAACAAATTTCTCATAGAAATTTAGATCATTTACTTGAAATGGATATGGAGAAACTAAAATATTATGCCTGCCAACCTTATAATAAGAGAAAGAGGTCAATTACTAAATTTGTAAATGGAATGATCAATCATCTTGATACACTTGAAAAAACCCAATTGTTATCACGTTTACTTCTTCGTGATGAGCTCAAAGATTCATTGCAATTGTTGGGTGTACATTCAGCATCAAATAAGAAGAAACACATTGGATTACAAAAGGATATTGTTCAAAATGTTAAAAAGGGTTTAGATTCCATTGGGAAAGGATCTCGATCAGTGGATAAGGCCACTACAAGAAAGGTGATGTTGACATCTATTGTTCATCAAGATATAACAAGAAAAAGAAAAATGTATGCACTTTCAACTAAAATTGGTTATAGTAGAACCACATTGATAAAATATGAAAAAAAGAGAGTTTTTGGATGATAGTTTAGAAGGAAATTGGGAAATTATGTGTAGAGCTCCTCATTCTGATAGGATTGAAGATGTTGTTAGGAACTTGGTCTCAAGTTTTTTCCATGATCAGACTCGTCCATCATCAAATACTAGAGATATTATGAGACACAGGATTGGACCTAGTATTTATGAAAATCATATCAAACATTGGCTAGACATAACACAATTTGAGATGTATATGAACTTTTGTAATGCATATCCTCATATAAAGATTAGGCAAACAATGTTTCAAAGGTTAAAGCCATATTATGTGAAGATAAACAAGTTTTTTGAAACTTGTTGTTGTAGTTATCATATTGAATTTGATCCTCTGTCCGGGTGTTTCAAAGATGAGAGAAAGAAGATGTGGGTTTCAAAATGTGCCTCCTAAGCGAGGAAAGTTTGTTCATAAAGTCTATATTATGTGATCATGAAAATGGACCTCAAATAAAAGTATTTGCATAAAAGGAATTTGTGAGACATGT
>VDFB02042592.1:381017-436690 GCA_007258455.2 Sequoia sempervirens
AAAGAAAAAACATTCAATAAAAAACTATCTAACCAAGTGTAAGCACTAGATATCAGAGTTACAAATATAAATTTGAAAATTTTGGAATTTTATCTTCAAGGAAAAAAGTTGTGTTATACCTATGTGTGTCACTTTTTTAAAATGTTGTTTTTTGAAAAAAACCAATTTTCGTGGGAGATGGATAAAGAAGTGCAATTTGATTCCAAAAATTTTGAAAAAAATATTTTTAGAATCTACAGACAAAATGTGACAAGACTCTAGTTTGCATCATCTTCAAATTCCTCACGGTTTAACCGCTATAGGTACTCGAATTTGAAGATTTAGTTTAAAAAAAAAAATCAGTATCCAGTTTGGCCAAAAATTGTAAACCACTATTGTGGGATCACCCTGTGACAAACAAGATTAAAAGATGAAAGATGAAATGATTGCACCTAATTATTCACTTTCCAAGTTGTGACTAATCCCAATGTTGCTATAGCTCCTTTGATTCACCTACAAGCCACAAAATCGAAAAAGACCAAGTAAACTTGCATACAAGAAAGCTATGTGAAAAAGATGAATTCTAATAAAAATATGATTATGATGAATTGATATAGGTGAATGGATTACATAGACAGAAAATTTAGAAGATTTCATGCACTTTAAAAAAAAAATCATCAAAATTGGATCAATTTTTCTCAAGATATGCTCGTTTAAAGTTTAAATGCAAGTTTGACTTTGACTGATAAAAAAGTACTAAAAATGATACATTCACCTGATAATTTCTCACCGTTATGAAATATGTTGAATTAGCTTTCCGATGAGTCCTTGTTTGCACGATTTTGATACCGTATGCTCTAGATAGGAGAAAAAGAAAAAATTGCTCCCTTTTAGCCTTTATGGAGAAAAAGGAAAACCAGGCGGTTACACAGATCACTAGAAGTTATGGTTCGGTCAAATCACATGTGATTGTTAGGTCACACGCAATTAAGGATAAATGGGTGGTCAATGTGAGGCAGAGCCCTCGATCGGTCCTATGACCGAGGATCAACCAATGGCAAAAATAAAAGGGATCAATGGCCTATAAACCCCCTTGGCCCTTTTACCATAGATGTGATTACCATGGTTAGAGAGTTGACAATCGAGCTTTTAAAGCAATACCACTAACATAAGATTTCTTCCAACAAGTTGATGACGGTATTCTTCATCTCAACAAGGCTACAACTATTTTAGAAGTTCAAAAATGTATAATATATCACATTTAAGTGTATGATGTGTTGAAGTAGGTGGCCATGGTGAAGAATGGAGGAAAGAGTCAATTTATGGCTGTGAGCGAGTGAGATGGCAGAGAGGAATGGATAAAATGGTGATGGTTGGGTGTTCGATGGGTGATGATGTAAGAAAGAAAGGTGGTGACCTAAGGTTTTTGATGAGCGGCAATAGGGAGGAATCTAGGCGGGAGGTTGATGTAGCAAGTGGTAACGACAGTGTTTAGCGGTAGGTGAACAATTGCTGATATAAGGGCATCGACAAAAGGATTCCTATGGTGGCGATCATAAAAATTAGGGTGAAGACTGAAATCTTAGGTGGTGGAGACCATATTCTTAGGTGTCAGGATTCTAAGCGACAACAGTGGTGAATAGTTTGAAATGTGATAGTGATAGTTTGAAATGAGTCAACGATTAACCGAAGATCGGGTGGTGAGATCTAGGGTCAGGAGGTAGCGACCGATGGATTTAAAAATACCTGTAATGATGCTTAACCCTGTCACCAAATCATGAAACTTGCAAATTCAAATATTAAGCTTGCATACAAAATATTAGTCGGATGCAATGGTGATGTCGGTTTCAACCTGGGAGGTCACCTGCAACAATTCACTCCCAAAACCTAACAAAATGAGGGTTAAAACATGCAAATTTTTGTAACAAACAAAACATGCATTAACTAATGATTAGATCCTTGGAGCATGTCCTAGCGGGTTCACCAAAATGTGTATGAGAAATTTGGATAAATAAAAATGATAAAACAATAAAATGCATTACCTAATCCAAATCTTTAATACCTCAAATAGATGCAAATGATGGCTGAGTGGATCGATTGATTTGATATGTTGGTTGCTCAATTCAACAGCATAACATTCAGATGAAGATGATAGATGGAGGATGATAGATAGAGATGAAATATGATGGATGAAATATTTTTGAGATAATTCGAGAGAGTAAGGGTACTAGAAAGCTCCTCCATGCAAATGGCTAGGTTCTGGGTTAATTTATAGACTTGCAAGATGGATGATCAATGATGGGGAGAAAAAGGATGAATCAATGGATGAGAGTGAAGGAGAGACAACAATGAATATGCATACACCAAGTGTCCATGAAAAGACACTCTATTTAGAAACCTTGGGTGGGATTTGATAGTGGTAAGATTCCTTTCTCCAGACAGAACGCTTTTTCTATTTTGGAGTTGGAGTGATGAGGAGATAATAAATTTTTCTATTTTATTAAATTGTCCCACATTTTGAAAATTGCCATTTTTCAAAGACAACGGGGCCCACTTGCACATTTTAGAAAAATAAGATAAAAATGGAAAAAAATTAAATTAAATAAATAAAATTTATTTAATTTAGGTGGATGGTGAATACATAAATAAAATAATTGATTTTATTTATTTATTAGAAGAAAGATTCAATAATTAAATTATTTAAAATTATTTAATCATTTGATGGAAGATAGAAGAATAATGAGCATTAATTAAATAAATAAAATTTATTTAATTAATTAAAGATATGAAGAGGAAAATGAAATATAAGTGTGTTAGACAAAATGAAGGTATGCAGTGAAAAATGTGATGTATGCCTAAATAATGGAATGGGAAAATTTTGGGTGTCTACAATGCTAACATGGATGTAAGCCTCTCTAATCAAGATGATCTAACCATCCCCATAACTAAGAATGATATCATAAACTCAAATGCACAAGGAGATAACCATGCCATAACATCCCTCAAAATGAATCCTCCAAAACTAAATAACCATAGCTCAAGATCCATATCTATGAAAGATAAAGCATATAAATTCATGATAAATAGTCCTCAAATGATTATCCATAATCAAAAACCATGAATCAACTCAATCCCATGAGAAATCAAAGCATGAAACATAACACATCTGAAAGATATAATGGGAAAATACCTCTCAAATAATAAGCTACCGACTAGACCAAGAGTGGGGAATGAGAATGCTCCTCCAAGATAACCAAGTCATCATGACTCAATCCAAAAACAATCTCCTCTATCAGTCCATCATGAACTCACGTCCATACCCAGGTGAAAGCTCCTATGTCTTCCTGCTAAAACCTCCAAAGAGTAACCGTCTCAAGTAAATGTCTCTAATCACAAGAGAAATCCAACCATCACCTACATCTCTAAGTATCCTTGAGCACCTATAACCAATCAATACATGCCAAACTCTAAATGCAACATAGCACCATCATGAAGCCATCAAGCAAATGATCAATGTACTCAATACAAAGAGAACTACCAAGATCAATGTCAAAGCTCCAATCACAGAATCAGGAACCTATCATGACAACATCATCTAACCATCTCCTCCTAGGAGATCACATGCACCATAACATACATCCTTGTCTCAATAGAACATGTAATATTCCAAACTCTAATCTAGAATCAAGAGTGTACCATGACATCATAACACACTCTAAACCAAGAAATCATATCTCCAATCACATGAAGATAACCATCACTTATGATGCATCCACGTCGCTGCCAACAACTCCTACTGACCGTGATACAAGATACACATGGCATCATGACTACCATCCTCTCAATGAAGATCATTTGGGTCTACACACACTCAACTACAATGTCAGTAACATACAATTAAACCAAGATCTCCAAGCCAAGAAGATACATACAACTGCCATCAAAACATCACAAACCAATCCTACACCGCCAAGTCATCATTGTCAAAATCTCCCACTGAAAGTGTATAACCAGTGAATGTAACAAGTTATCATGACATCATGATCAAAACACATGATACAAGCCCCATGAATAGACTAATCAAGTACTCAAATCATCCATCCTCTCAATCCCAAAATAACATACCAATGCACAAATGACTGCAAACAAGGCCAACTAATAAAATTTGCAACAACAATGAATCAAACCTAGTGGATATAGATAGTCCACATCTGAGTCATCCCACTGCAAATGAATTAGTTTCCAACCCATACACCTACATAACTCGTAGTTCCAATCATTGAAACATTCAAAATCATCACCATATTAGTAATTGCAAAATCAAGATATCAAAGAAGATAATCATGTAGACACCAAGACTGAAACACCAAATCAACCACATATCTGATTTTCCAACCATGTCCACAAAGGAGTAATCATAGTAAAGGAACCAAATAAGCATTAAGAAGATAATACCAATCTCCTAATACCAAAACATATCACCACCAAACACCACATACATGATCATGTCATGCCAATGCATTAAATGTACTTGCATACCCATGACACCATAATCATAGCCAACATTGTACCTACACTCAACTATCACCCATACAAGACTCCAAGTTTCAAACCATGTCCAACCATGTCCTAAAAATCGAAGAAAACCTATGTACTTGTCACCATTAAAGTCCCAACTCTGAAAACACTTGTAAACTTTTACCAGGAAGCACCAATCTAATAATCAACTATAGAATCATAAATAATATATAAAAACATGTACTCCCTCAAGGTTTTTCCTCTTGACTCGTCTGAACACTCACACAATCGCACCCCGAATCTCAAGCTCCTACAAGCGATAAAACAAGTACTAAGCTCAACTTGTTCCTCAAACTAATAAACAATCTGAACCACTATGTAGTACACTGCAAATACTCTCCAACGCCTCTTCAAAATTAAAATTTTGATTCCTTATGCAAAATTTATGACCAAAACTATGCAAACGAGAACATCTGACTTCCAAGCTCCAAAATCAAAATTGAAAAATCAAGAAACCAAAATTGTACCACTATGTAGTGCTCAAAACTAGCTTTCCAACGACTATAAGAAGTTGAAAATCTGACAAATTGGGAAAAAGTTATGCAAATTTGAAAAAAAATTGCTAGAAAAAGACCTCTTGGTGGCTGTTGGGTGGCAGCCCGGTGGCGGTGGCAGTCGAGTGGAGGAGCAATGGAAGATTTCAAATTATATTTCAATTTAATTTAATTTTTCAAAATAAAAATTTTCCCCCTCCCCCCATATGGACCTGATGGATTTATTAAATCAGGCTTTTACCATTTTGAAATTCGATGGATTTTTCAACAATATCGAAATTGTTTTAAATAATTTAAATGGTGGTAATTTAAAAATTAAATTTTTATTTTAAAAGCCCAAAGGGGTGGACGGTGGTTCGTTGGACCGAAGGCCTAGGTCGTTGGTCGGCTGCTGCTGCTAGCAGGTACGTTGGCACCGTTGATGGTACCAATAGGCACTATTCAGTGCATCAATGCCTACACGTGGTGGATGGGACGGTCTCCGGACCCTCCTCCCATTTTTTTAATTTATTTATTCCAAAAAAAAATTCTAATAATTTTTTTTTTGGTTTTTATTTTTGCAGGTACTCTTTATTTTTTTCTGCGAGATAAAATAATATATATTGTTTTCAAAAAAATTCCTACTCATGGACAAATTGACCTTTTTACTAAAATAAATTTTCCTGTTTTTCAAATTTTCTAAAATAGGTTGAATTTAATGTCAAAATTCGTCTCTTGGCCAACTTGAATCCAACCATGAGGTCCAATTTGTCTCAAGAGGTCATTTATGAAATTTCCCCTACAAAACCCTCATATAACTGTTGTCAAACAAATTTCACCCAAAATGCTTGAATGATTAAATTCAGCAATCTTTTAGAGCATTGAAATACTTTCAGGTTGTGGGTATCCTATTTGAAAGTAAAGCTTAGGGTTCTAGGTTGGCTTCCTATTAAATTTTCAGGTTAATTACTGGGTAACTTGTAATGGAAAAGGGTAAGAAGGCTTGAAATAAATGCACTGAAAACTATAAACTGTGGGTGATGCACCTAATTGATAAAAATATGCAATTCTGATTCACAATAACTTTCAAAAAAATCTATCCACACAAATCAATTTAATAGTTTGATCACAAAAATGATTATGAGGAAGGCTTAAATAAACTTCTTCTTCAAAGGAAAAACTAGGTTTTCACAACATGAAAAGAAAGGATTATTCCAACACACAACCTAAGACCTATGATTTTTTTTACTATCTTTAAATGCATGTAAATATAAATGAGACAATGATTTTAAAGGTTCTAATATTGAAACATAGTAAAATCTCATCAAATCATTCATAAAAACAACATAATGACAAGATAGACATTTGTTTCCACTGAATTTAAAAGAATCTTTGCAAAAAATGACATGAATTGAACCTATAAAACCTGTTGTTGTATATTAATCTAAAACTAAAAGCTGAGTTACAAAATATTTCTCTTTGCATAATGTAAAGTCTAAAAAATAAGAACTAGTGAAAAATGACCAAGTCATTACACTTTCTACAAAAAGCCTTTGAAAGTCATGGAGGTGAAACTAAAAGTCAACCTCAGTGTGAAAATGACAACTCCAAGGAAAATCCTAAGCAGAAATAATAATCTCCAAGAAGAAGGCTCAAACTCATGCAAAAATGAGTGAACTCGGGCTCAAACTAGCTGTCAACTCGTAACTGATCCATGGAGCACTCAAATTGAACTGAAAATCCCCCAAAAAGTGGGTCCAAGCATGTGAAAGCCACCTCATTTTTTCCAATCCGCCCATGAGAATTGGAAGTCTATCTCTAAAATGTGCATGGTTATAAGGCATCAAAGACTGAAGCAAACTAAAAAATCCATCTTTAACTCCACCCATCTTTGCATGATTTAAAACCCTTGGAAGCACTTCAGTCATCTCTGCATCTCATTTTGCATGTATATCTTAAAGTAAAAGTAAGCACTCCTTGTTGTATACATCATATATCCTCTTTTTTTCCTTTTGCATGATATGATAAATATTAAGGTAATTAATTACCATTAATATTTATTTACAAAACTTGAGTTATTTAAAAAAACACATGCAAAAAAATAAAGGTAATGCTTTGCTAAAACATGCAAAGGTATTTTATGCACTTAACTCTTCACCTCCAAAGTCACAGAGTCCACCCACATCACAAGGTTTATTGACCTAAAATTTAATACCATGAAGTTACTAATTTTTAATGATTCTCTTAAAAATAGAGGTCAGAAATATCAATGATTTGAACCAAGATATGGTAAAAGCCTCGGGCAAACCCTAATCATCACTTTTTTTTCACTTCACTTTCACTTGGTAACTTCTAGAGCTCTGCTGCACCACCACCATGAGGAATGCTAGGGTTTGAGCAATTCCATTTCCTGAGATTTTCTTGAGTCACCATTGGAGCTTTTGGTTCAACTATGAGAGGTTGAAACTCACCATTTCTATTGAAGTTGTGCCGCCATAAATGCTAGAGCTTTATGAGGTTTGGGAGGTGGGTTTTGTGTTGCAATATGCATGAATCTTCTCCAAGCCGCATGGTAAACATTTAGAAACTCGGCCTTCCATTGTATTTTGGGTATATTTCATCCTCCCTGTATGGATTTTCATTATTCCTGCTGTCATAGGAATCGACCTAGGCATTTTGGTTTGAAATTTGAGGCTTTATTGCAGATTCTTCATGAATTTCTCCACACAGTTACAAGGTGAGTGAATGCCAAGCTTTTCTCACAAAAATAATGAAGATTTTTTTTTTTGAGAATTTTCTGAGTTTGGCCATGGTATAGGTTGTGACTTCCTCATGTATATTCTGGTTTTATATGTGCCTTAAATCTTATATTTGCAAAATTCGTGGTTGCGGCCATTAGAATTTATTTGTTCCCGTATATTGTATTTTATGGCCAAACCCTAAGTGGGTATTTGAGCTTATGTGAATATTCCTTCCTCTGGGTATTTTCATATTTCTGTGAGGCCACTATTGATTCTGTTTTGAGCTTTTCTATGCAATAAATGAAAGAAATACCTTCTTTGTTATCTCGACCCTTTGTAAATAACATGGCTTACATAATTTTTCTTTACATTCTAGATATTTGTGATTCATTGCATTTTGTTTTTTTGGAGAAAACCCTCATATGGGTAAACTATGATAATGAGAAATCTGCATTTTTAATACTGAAACGCCATCTGGGTATTTGAAATTCCTTGAATCTTTTCTAGATTTCAAATGCAAATTCAAAAAATTAGTTATAACTCCATGGCCGCTCAAAATAATGCCTTTGCTGATAATCAAAATAATCATGATGTTAGCTTATAAGAATGTATTACTTGCAGTTTGCAACACTTCCAATCATTTTCCTGTAGCCTAATAGGATATTAGAGGGAACTGTCATGTTTGTTTCCTTGATGATCTCCTTTGTCTCCACTATCTTGAAACTCCTTGAGAATGATGAAGAAGGAATATCTCTTTCTTTTTATGCTAAAGACTATGCAAGCTTCTTCAACATTTATTAAATGAATGCATAACGTGACTGCCCTTTCGATGCTTATGGTCACTATATCTCCATAGTTGTTTGGCTCTTTTCATTGCATCATTCAACTATTACACATTTATAATGTTGCTCTAGATTACTCTATTATGTCCTTGATATACTTGCAGCATATCTTTGACATTTCTATTTTTGTAGCAATATGATGAAGATATATTAGCACCTCAAGTACTATTGCATTAAATGTTGTTTAATGTTACATTGTATCAATTACCAATGCATATAGTTTGATCTATTCCTGGCACTATCTTGACAGGACCTTGTAACTGCTTCAGTAAGATTACTCTTTTGAGCTCACAGTCTAGAATTTTGGACTCATTGTCATTTGATATAGCTACCTTCCTTTATTATGAGCTTGGCTTAACCCTCATGGGAGCCACATTTTTCTCCACTCATAACTTAATCTTTTGGTTGAAATGATTAGATTGTACCTGTTCCTGCACACTTAAACAAACATGTTAGTAAAATAAATGAAGTTGAAAGCTTCATTGAGTTATGTTCCTTTTCATCATATCAATTTGATTGCTTAATCATCTGATATATGCCTAAAAAGATGTAGACTATAATGTAGGCATAGGATTGATCTTGATTCATCATTTCTTAGAGTCAATCTCTAACATCATTTTCATTCATTCTGCAGGAAAACTCAAGGAGACTGGAGTCGAAGGAGACTGAAAATTTTTAACAATACTACTCAAAGATATCAAGCATCAATGGCTTCATCATTATAGGTAATGACGAAGCACCCTCCTTTCTATGTTTACATTGTCCATAGTTGTATAGTTTACAATTTGTTCTTGTACCTATCATTTGATTACGTAAATCAAATTCAACTACTCCCACGGCTTGTGTGGGACCTTGATCTTTACAATATGGATAAAACAACATTTGTTATGCAAATGTCTAATTTTTCTATTACAAGTACTTGCATAATAAAACCGAAAATCAAAAGTAATCTAATTTTTACATGATGACACATACTTAGCAGTGAAATTTGAAATTCTATGTACCTCTCAATGATGAATTCAATTCAACTCTACCTGTTTGAGCTTGTAGTGAAAAATAGGTAACTATAACAACTCAAACCAAGAAACCCTTTTTCACCCAAATTTTGAAAACTTCAAATCTGCAATAAACACAACAAATCTTGACAACCCAAAAGCCAAAATTTTTATACAAACACCTGCAACATGTGTTCCATATCTTGCAATGCCTCAAACCCTAGATGCATGTCTATGGCTTCAACTTTTCAAAAAATTCTCAAACTAGGGTTATATAATAAAAATTCAACATGAAAGCTCTAATACCATTTGTTAGGAAATATTGCATTCAAACCCACAATCTTAAATCATTTCCTACATAACCCATGAGAGATAAACATGCATACAAGTTTCCAAAATGCATAGATCAAATAGAAAATCCACAAGATAACACAAGATATACCTTGGGAAAACCCTCAAGAGGGAAAAACCCAGCCTCCAAAAGCATTTGTACTCTATCATATTATTCAACAATAAAAAAATACAAGAGTTACAACGAATACCTCTGAAGCATCAAGCCCTCCAATGCATTCCCATGTGTCCAAGCATGAATCCACACATCCCATGCCATGCTTCAAAAATGTACTCCACAAGAAGACTCAATAATGATAGCCAAACCACTCAACCAACCTAAACCACTACACATGTGTTTGTTTTTATAGACACAAGCTCACACATAATACAACTAGTGGTAAGGTGAAACCATGTGAATACAAAACCATTAACCCCTTATTTAATATTGTGTACTAAGACATCACATTATTTAATATTCCCCAATATTAAATTATTATCACATGTCTCCCACACATTAAATAATAATACAATGTTACAATACAACATAAGTGGGAGATTGTTGGTGGGGATCTCATCTTAGCTGCTCATTATTTTTTCAAATCTGGTAAGATTCTCAAACAACTGAACCACACCTTTATAGCCTTAATTCCCAAGATTGTTGATGCTCAGTCTATGACTTATTTTTGTCTCATTAGAATTTGCAATACCTTTTATAAAATCCTCTCTAAAATTTTGGTGAACCGCATCAAACCTCTCCTTGACAAACTTATCAACCCCACCCAAAAAGGGTTTGTGCCTACTCGTCACATCCTTGATGCTACCACAACCACCATTGAATTATTCCATTCAATGGATAGAAGCAACTATGTTGGTATGGCCCTTAAATTAGATATTTCAAAATCCTATGATAAGGTGATTTGGGACTTTATCCAAAAATTCTTAGCTAAGTTTGGTTTTGACCAATCTGTGGTCAAACTCATAATGGAATGTGTAACAATGGTAAAGTACTTTGTTCTAGTTAATGGGACTCCTTTTGGGTTTTTCTATGCTGGGATAGGTATTAGACAGGTTGACCCCCTTTCACCCTACTTGTTTATCATGATTATGGATGTCTTGATCAAGGAATTTTCTAATCTATTGTCGGAAGGGTCTATTAAGGGAATTAAGGCTACCTCTTCCTTAGAGCCAACTTTGATCCAACAATTTTTGGATGATACTTTTCTATTTGGGAAAGCCTCTGTGATTGAAGCCAAGAAATGGAAAAATTGTCTCAACAACTATGCTACTTGTTTTGGTCAATGTATTAACTATAATAAAAGTATGATTTATTTCTTCAACAACACTCCTAACCTGCAAGCTCAGGTAACTATTGTCCTGGGATGTATGAGTGGTTCTCTTCCTTCAATTTATCTTGGTTTACCCCTTACTGTCAAGGAAGTCACTCCTGACTTTTGGAATTCGGTCCTTGAAAGGATCCAAAGAAAACTGGCTAGGTAGAAAGGCTCCATCCTTAGCCATACTGGTAAACTACAACTCTTGTCTACTTAACTTCAAGGTGTCCCTTTCTACTTCCTCTCCATATTCAAGATTCCCAAATATATTGCTGAGAAGTTTGAGAAAATTCAAAGGAATTTCCTCTAGTTTGGGACTGAGGAAAAGAAGAAATTTTCTCTGGTTAAATGGGACAAATTTTGTCAACCTAAACATTGTGGTGGGCTTGGGATTAGGATTGTCTCTAATACCAATAAAGCTTTAATGGCCAAAGTGGGCTGGGACCAATTGAGGAATAGGAAGGATTGGTGCAAGATTATGAATGTTAAGTATCTTCAAAATAGACCTTTGATTGATTGTCTCTCAGAGGTTCACCCTTTGGGTTCCTTGGCCTGGAGGAGCATTTGCAGTCTGTAGGGTCTGCTAAGGACTGGGATGAAATGGAATATTGGTAATGGTAATAAAATAAAATTCTAGGACCTTTGGTTACTTGATACCTCTCTGGAACACTTTGAATTTAGAAATCTTTTGAGGCCGGTAGAATGGTTCTTTGGTGTTCATATTATTGATTACTTCCTTGGCCCACATGGTGCTAGCAAATGGAATAATTTGGACATTTGCTGCCCTTTATCCCCTGATATTAGCCTCCTTGCAAAGACCTTGGAGGATTTCCCTTACTAGACTTCCTTCAACCAAAATGGGGGATGAGTTCTTATGGACTCATGATAAGCAGGGAGATCTTTCAGTTAAATCGGCTTACAATTTTCTAACAGACCATGGTGTTGTCCTTGATCTTTGGAAGAGGGTTTGGAATCAACACATGATCCCAAAAGTTAACTTCTTTTGGTGGACTTCCTGCCATAACATGATTCTTACTTAGGACAATTTGAGGAAAAGGGGATTCCAAATTCCGAACAGATGTTTTTCATGCAAGTGTAATGAAGAATCAGTGGACCACTTGTTGTTACACTACCCGTTTGCTATTGGTGTGTGGGAGTTGGCTATAGAACATTTGGGAATTCAATGGACTATGTGCAAGGATATTAGATCCTTTATCTTGAGTTGAACTGGACCCTTCATCCACCCCTTGCCTTGTTAAATTTGTAACCAGGTTCCCCCCATTATCTATTGGTTCTTATGGAAAGAAAGAAGCAATAGGATTTTTACGAACATTGAGATGAGTCCAAAGGAGGTTTTTGGTATTGGCTCTTGGCTCATTGCAGAAAAAATTTCGCTCTTCAAAGGGAAAACCCCGGATAAAGGTCCAACTGAGAGGGAAATTATTATGGCCAAAGCTTGGCTTCAAAACCTAGATGCAAGCTCCTATGACAACTCCAAATCCCTGGCTAGAAGCGACACTATATGGAAGCTTCTAGACTATGGTTGGTATAAACTTAATTTTGATGGGGCAGCCAAAGGAAACCTAGGCAGAGCTAGCATAGGAGGTGTTATCAAAGATTACAAAGGAAATTTTGTGGCTAGTTACTCTAGGGGAATTGGTATCCAATCTTCTATGATTGCAGAAGCTAGAGCACTACTTAAGGGCTTATAATTAGCAGTTTTATGGGGATTGAGAACCTTCATATCGAAGGTGATTCCAAGTCTATTATTGATGTTAACTTTGGTAGATTACTGGGGTGGAGTACTAAAGACATCTTATTAGACATAAGGCTCTTCGTGTCTACGTTGAATTTGAAGATTGATATCCACATTTATCGGGAGGGCAATCAAATGGCTGATGCCTTAGCCAACTTTGGCACACATTGGAAATTTTCTAAGTGTTGGTGTAATTTGGGGAACCTACCACCATACATTCAAGGTCTAATCCGAAAGGATCAAATCCCTTACTTGATCCATGATAATAACTAATCATGCATTTTATCAGCTTCTTGGGGGCTCCACATGGTTGTCTTATGGGATATGTGGATGGGTGTAAATGTTGAGGTGGCCTACAAGTGGAAAATTTTGAATAATGAGGTGGAGTCCATTTTTAAAAAGGGCATCATGAGGAATTATGGTGGGTACTTTGTGATTAAGGCCAAGCTAGGTTGTACCTTACGTAATCTCCTTTTGGGGATTGCGCTATGCTATCGTATTTTCAAGTTTTTTGATTTTAATATTGATGTGACTAATAATTATGAGATCAAACTCCTAATTGCTTCTATCCTTTCCACTATTTTTCCTCCTCTAAAATTCATCTTCTTAGGTGTTTCTAAATTTGGCATTGTGGTCATCTTGCCTTGGTTTCTGTGTAAAAACGTGGAAGGAAAACCTTCCATTCCCATCATGTCCTACTTACCTAGCCACAAGTGTTTTGAGATCCTCATTTATGAATTCACAAATATTTATTTTAGGGACTTATATCCTCAAGTGTGTGACCTGTACATTTCTTTGATTATCCAAGGCTACTTTGTATGGCTTAAAATCCTAAGTGTACGTGTGACCTTTCACTTAACCATTTTCTCAAACCTTTTTCTCTCACAGGTTTTCTGGTTATTCCATTGTAGAAGAGGGAGATTCAATACTCATGAGTTATCTTCATTTAGAGAGCCTCACGGGGAAAATTTCCCTAAATTACCTCAAGAATAGTGGTGAGAGTTCTAGAATTGGGAAGAGTAGGTCACAAAGATTTTCTGGAAAAACTGACAAGCTCTCATCCAAAGGACGACACCACATAATACAAACGACAATGTGGTGCGTCGGCATCCCACAGGTGCGGTGGCATCTCGTACGGACCAAAGAATGAGTTTATCACATAAAATATGTAAATGACTACTTCTACTCTAATTACCGAGAATTTCCAGAATGCGATAAAGCTAAAATGAAGTGAGATAGAAGTGATAAAGATAAGGAGAAGAAAGGAAAGAAGATACTCACAACAATCCAAGTAATGAAGCCTCCAGCTAGTAGATGTCTTCAATACCTACGTCTATAAGATCTGGAGTAAAGCCCTCGTTTTGGTGTTCCCACCTCCATAGACAACCAGAAAGATAGAGAGAGAGATAAATGAATGAAGCGTGTGGTGAAAGCAAAACCCACTCAGGAGTAGAACCCGCACCACCAAGTAGGAGTGATAAAAGTGATCCCCGCTCGAGGAGGAGAACCTGTATCACAAAGTAGGTGATAAAAGCAATCCCCACTCAAGGAGGAAAATATGTATCATGAAATTTAGATGTAGTAAGAAGGGGATATGGAATCCCAAGATGCTCACAAGCATAAGGAAATGGAGATAGAGCTGCAAGAGCCAAAAGGGTATTGTGAGAGCTTTAGAGAATTCTGTTGTAGCAAGTTGTATGGAGCTATGGAAGCAAAATGACAAGAGAAAAAGAGGAGGAATAGGCAAGAGCCAAAGCTAGGGAGAAGTCAAAAGTAGAAGAATGGAGCCAGAAGAAGTTCAAAGAGAAAAATAGATTGAAAGGATAGCTTTTAATGAGGGAAAAGAAGCTTATTTAGCTGTTACAAGGCATCTCGAGTTGTTACCACCAACCAAAGGAGGTGACAAGTGGAAAACATGCATGAAGTCGTGCAAAACAAATGCATTAGACAGAAAACCCTGCACTAGACAACAATGTTAGAACATAAAAAGCTAAAGGATTCAGGTTAGCAAAGTAAAGAGACCTTGATGTAGAAGGTTGTCTCAGTACTATGCATCATCCCTAAATTAACACATAGAAGAATTCTAAAATGAAGAGAGGAAGGGTATATACACGGGATGAAGAAGATGCAAATCTTTGATCTAGTATATACAAGTTAAGAAGAGAAGAGAGAAGAGACGATTTAATAATGTAAGCACCTCACAAGCCCGCAGACCTACAAGGAAGGTGTCCTCTAAGATCTCTCACATGAAGGAAACCCAGAAAAGTGCCTTACAGAACCGCAGACCTGCAAGGAAGGTGTCCCCCAAGATCTCTCACATGGAGGAAGCTGAGAAAGCACCCTACAAACCTGCAGACCTACAGGGAAGGTTTCCTTCAAGATCTCTCACATGAAGGAAACCTAGGAAAGCACCCTACAGACCTACAAATTTGTAGGGTGGATTCCCCCAAGATCTCTCACATGGAGGAAACCCAAAGAAAGCGCCCTACAAACCCACAGATCTGTAGGGGAGCCACCCCCAAGATCTCTCATTTGGAGGAAGCTCAAAGGAAGTGCCCTATAAGTTCTTAGACCTGTAGAGAGGTATCCCCCAAGATATCTCACATGGAGGAAACCTAGGAAATTGAGTTCTGCAGAGTAAAAAAGCGGCCATGCAGGCAAGTAAGCGGACAATCACGCAAATCGTTAACAAGTTGGAAAAAATTCAAAGGGGTCCCTTAGGAACCCTTCAAAATAAGAGGGGTTCACTCAGGGGATGCACTATTTGAAAAAGAAAAGTCTAGTCAGGCTACCCCCAAGCTAGACATTATAGAATTCATTTGAGATAAAATATTTCAAAGGGGGGTCCCTTGGGAACCCTTCAAGAGAAAAAAAGGGTCCACTCAAGGGATGCTTCAAATGATAGACAGAGAAAAGAGAGGGGGTCCTTGAAAGGACACACATCTCTAAATTAGGTTATCATTTCTGCCAACATACAAGGGAGGAGAACCATGCAAGATACTTAGAACATGCAGGATAGAGGTAAACCTCGATATCACTTGTCATGCAAAGAAGAGGCAGATGCATCAAAAAATAAATGAGGGATGGCACCTGAATCATATTTTTTTGTAGTTTATCCTTCAAGGCCTTACATTCACTAGTGGAATGGTCAAGAACTCGATGGTATGCACAAAAACAATTTTGGGTAAAAATAAAGTCGTCAGCCACATACCCTACACATACCCATCATATTGCCACTTTTTGGCCCATCGTGATCCTACACATACCCTCATGATTGGATGCATTTATTCAATGCTTGAAATTTATTAAAAAATGGTACAAATGGGCTCTAGAATGTATAATTTTAGGATATTATGGGGTCAATTAGGCTCAATAATTTAGGGGGGGGAAACATAGTATGAAATTGTTAAGGGTGAAAATTTCGACACTATGCTCATACTCACACTAAAGTAGAGAAATAGGTGTCGAGAGGGGTCTAATTATCCAAATGTTGAAGATATATGATGACAAATGATTTAGGGGGAGATCTCTCAAACCCCCAAGATCCAAGATCCCTTGAAAAACCAACATAAGCACAAAGGAACACACATACGTGTATTCTATTAAGAAAGAAAACATACACAAACATACATGTCACACATACGTGTATGCTATGAAGCAATACAACATACACAAACATACATATAAAAAAAATGAAGCGTACACATGAAAACACATGAAATGATGGAACATAAAGATGTGAAATGAAAGAAAACACAAAGTAAACACAAAGAAGACACATGAAAAATGCCTAACAATAAATACAACAAAACACAAGGTTAGTACTAAAGATTCAAGTCAACAAGGCAAAGATACATCGGTCTTAATTGTCTCAAATACCAAATTTCATCCATCAAATGAATGCTAGCCCATATGAATATTAGCAAGTTGTGTTATGCCACATCACTCATGAAACACACATGGCTCCATCAGAAAGAAAGTTGTATTATGTTAGGTTTTCATGTTAAAAGGGTTTTCATGATTCACACTATATAAAAGTTTGATATTTTTTAGGTGAATCACAAACAGGAAGGCACACATGCTAGTGAATTTTGATATTCACTAGGTGAGCCCCCAAGACAAGATAAAATGAGAAACAAACTAGGTCTACTAGGTGTACCCACAACAACCATACCAAGAGTTATACTCTATGATAACCTTGATAAGGTACCACAAATGATCAATGTGCTATGGTAATGCCACACAAAGTTCAACTCTCATGAACAAAGTGGAACAAAAATTCCAATGTTTAACGTCACAAGGGACAAACAAGATTTAACATCTTGGGGGATGAATGCAACAAGGTTAAAACCTCAAGGGATGTTGTAACACCACCACAAAAGGTTCTCAAACAACAAAGGCGAATTCCTCAATACATGAAGACCACACCTTAGGGAACATCACACATGACATCACCACCAGGAGAGGACTAGTCGAAGAATAGAAAATCAAACCTTAGGAAACAATAGTGTTACCACTAAGGAGAACATCATATGCCAAGAAAGGTCACACTATTATGGGGCATCAAGCCTAATATCACCACAAAGGGGACACATCACAAGGATTAAGAAGGCCACCCTTTGGTTGGAAAGGTCACGTTTCTTAAGAGATGTATGCCATCATCACTAAGAAGGGACCATTTCCTATGCATATAATGAATAGGGGACTATATGCCCCCATTAAAATGCCAACATACTTGCTATGTTTGTATTTTAAGGAGAAATATGGGAAGAGGGAATCCTTGAAAATAATGCACACCTCCCAAAAATAGGTTATCCTTGACCCCCAAGTGTAGAGACAAGGACAACCACACCAATAAACATCATGTTGTTATCATGAAAAATATCGTTGCACTTAAGATTGTACCACCATGAATGGCAATGAGAAAGACATGTAAAGCTACAAATGCCACATAGTGATGATAAAAATGATAGGATGAAGATCATAATTGATTAGAGGAATTAAGTGCATCAACACAAGGAAGAGCACCCCAATCCTTAAGATGTTATATTTTATTAATCAAGGCCTTACATTCATTGGTAGAATGACCATGCACTCGATGATATGCACAAACTAATTTTTTGGTGTAGAATTTTTTTTCGTTTTCTTAGAGGAAGAGCAATTAGGTGGGCTTTAAGAAGCATTTATAAGATAATCTCTTGATCCATAGTAGGGGACATTGTTTTCTGTTATGAAGAATATCTTGCTTTCTTATCACAAGATGACATACACACACAAGAATCTTTAGGTTTAGATTGTGATATTTTTTACTTCCATAAAGGATGGTGTAAAATCTAATGCCCCAGAATCAACCTCAAAACATGTGTTTGAAGATGAATCATTTGTAATGGACTCTTTGGACTTTGAGGGTGAAATTTTAGACTCCCCTTTGAAAGAAGGTGTAAAATATAACAACCCCTGATCATCATCTAAGAGTATTGTTGTAGGTGAAAGACAATTAGGATTACCATCAACTTGTATAGGTTCTAAATTTTGTCAGAATCAAAGTATTAAGAGAGTTAGGAGTATTATGATCATGTTGAACTTGTGAATTATAAATTTGTTCATCTGCTTCAACTATGTATATCTTGTTATTATATTCATATTCATCTCATGGTGAAGAGTAGATGGGACTCCCTTCATGGCATGAATCCACAACTTACCTAGGAGAAAATTGTATGAGATAGGACTTGACATGATATGGATAGGAGTAGGCAAAACTACGGGTCCAACCTCGATGGGTAATCTGACATTATTGGGTTCTGTAAGATTCTTTTCCACACCAATTTTATTTAGGAGATCAATGGTACAAACATTAAGAATCACTCTAGTGTCTATGAGAGTAGGCTTAACTATAGTAGCCACATCATTCACTCTAATAGAGGATGGTATATCAACCTTCTACAAAATCTCTTGGAGCATCCTATTGTATATAGGTGATGTTTGAATCAAATCCAAAAGGGATATGTTTTTAGAGTACGATGAAGTTTCTCAACAAGATCATATTATTTCCTAGTACGATGAGGAGTGTTATATGTGTGAACAACTGTATGATAACTTGTTTTTGTGACACATTCATACTAGTGATTTTTCTCACAAAGTTTAAGATAACACCTTGAGGTTTGGTTTTTTGTGAGGTTGTCCTATGATGTGAGGTGGCTTAGGAGGTCCACTAATTAAAGGAGATTTGATTCTTACTTGTGCATTCATAACATCAACAGACTTAACTTCTTGTTGATGATCTTCTATCAAGGGGGAATCTAATGTCACCTTAGCACCTTCATCTATGAAATCCATAAATGTTTCAATGGTTTCATCATCTTGTTCAACAATATATTCCCAAGTAGGAGAGGTAGGGGGAGAGAAACAAAAAAGATTCTCATGATGCTCAATGACTAGATCTTCTAACACCAAGACACCTTCTTTCCAAGTAGGAGAGGTAGGGGAGGAAACAAACAAGATTCTCATGATGCTCAATGATTGGATCTTCTAACACCAAGACACCTTCTTCCCAAGTAGGTGAGGTATTGGGAGAAGAATAAATACGATTGTCATGGTTTTCAAGGATTGCATTCTCTTTCACCAAGCTAACCTCACACATAAAAGAGATAGTGGGAGAGGGATCAATGAAAATAACAAAAGAGGGGACATAAACTCATTTTCATATGTTTGCAACAAAAGTTCCTTAAAATGTTCAACAATGTTTGATGATAGAATATAAATTATGGTAACACAAGATTTTTGCAATGAGAACATGATGTAAAAAATTGGCATACATATCTAAAATACAACATTTTTTCTCCAATTTTCAACAAATCAAGCAAAATGACACCTTTCTTTACCGTGCAATAAAACTGTTTCAAAATTTCAAATCAAACATTTGTAAACAAGAACAAAGCAACGCTACAAAGACAAAAATATGTGTAGAGTTTATTTGAGAAATATATAGAAGGATAGGGACACCTATGGGCATCTAAGTCCCTGGCAGGGGTTCGGAGAATTGAAAAACTAGTTGCATGTATGTTTCTATGTAATATTGTTGTTTTTGTTTGCAAATAGGGTTTTAGTAATTGTTTTTCTAGATTTTGGTCAATTTAAGACAGTGATTCCAAATGCAAGTGTACAATAATGTTGGAAACATTTTGACAATGTTGAATGGAATTTATAGATGTAATCATTAAATAATTGACTAATTCTAAGATGTAAAATGCTACAAATGATTATTTGATTCAAAATTGAAACAAACAATGCAATATTTTTCAACTTATGACAATGTGATTGAAATGCAAATATGAAAAAATAAAGGATAATTTTGAATGCAATTTTTAGATCTAATATACCATAATTGACTGATTTGAAGATGCAAGATTTTGAAAATGGTGATTTGATGCAATTTTGAAACACAACTATGTAATTTTCACTTGTTTTTGACCTAAACTAAAGATGCAATTTAAATGCAATGAACAATTTAACCACTTAATGAATGAAATTTGAATGTAGATATGATCTAAATGATTAAAACAACCTTAATGCAACCTATGATGCAATATGTGATGCAAATTTTTTATGCTTTTATGATGCAAAAATGAAACCCTAAATGAGAAATGCAAACAATGCAATACAAAACCTAGATCTAGGGTTTGAAGGACTTCCAATTTTAGAAAGTTTATGATGTAATATGTTAGGTTCACCAAAATGTAACATAGAAAAAGGTAATCCTAGGTCCTAAATGCAAATAACTTAGGTTGCAAGGGGCCCTTTTCCAAGTTACATTAAGATGTAAACCAACAAGGTGAATAGATTGACTTACACCCATGAAGGTGAGCCAATCAAACCTAGATCTACATCTAATGGAAGATGGGAATAAATTTGAAATGATTTGGAAGGATTAACCTAATTAGAATATGTGACCTAATATGTAAATTATAGGATCCTGACAATCGGCAGACTGAAATAGTAGTTTGTAGGTGGATTTGGAGAGTGCAAAGTGATATGTACCAACCCAAAATATCTTGTCTCAACCATTATAGAAGGAAATAATCTCCCAATTGTGTTTGAGTCCCTGATAGGGGTCTTGATCAACTTTTGAGGTCCTCTAGTAGCAAGTCTGAGACTTTCATTTCCACTTGCAAAGTTGTCAAAATATTCATGGATAATTTTGTAAGTGAGTTTCCATGGCTCGATGACTTTTAGGGCTTTAAATGCAACGATGGATAATTTTTCTTTAATATTCCTTCAATCCTCTTCAAGTATGTAACTTGCACATTCACGAAGAGAAGAAATGTTGGGTTATTTTAGGGGCTTGCCTTAGTTAAACTCTGTGTAAGTGTTTCCACTTCCATAATGGCAATGTCAATGATAGAAATGATAATTGAAAGGAAGGAATGATGAAATCACAAACTTCTGCAAACTCCCCATTGATGCAAGAGCATCTAGGGTATAAGAGCAATCTTGCATCACCCAAAAAAAATTTGTTTCTTTTCAATAAGGGCTAAACTTGGCATGGTTACTATTTTAATAAGTTTGTATTTATGCACAGTTGGACACAAAATCTTACACAGACCTTTAGAATGGTAAATTGAAGCCAATGGCAAAGAAATCACTTCAATACCATTATTCATTTGAGAGATATTAAAATTTTAATTTTTGAAAATCCTAGTAAAATTTTCAGAGTCAATTTTGAGGCACTTGGAGGCTCTGGATGGGCTTGATAATTGGTGGGAAATGAGAGAAGTTGGCCTTTAGGCCCTACTTTTCGGCGAAATATTTCTCAAGAGCTTTCCAAAAAGATATTATAATAGAAAACCCGATGGTTGGATCAAAAGTTATGACTCCATGAAGTTGTACTACCAAAATTAATAAAATTTCAAAATATCTTCTTGAGAAAGTTACACTTTCCAGAAGATTTTAGGGCGGTTACACTTTCCAAATAAATAATGTAAAGGGGGACTGCAGAGGGAAGGCCTGAGTAGGGTAGATGGTGGTTCTAATTTGTAGATTTGTAGATCTATGTAATCAGAAATCCCATGTGATGACAAATATAATGTTGTAATTTCATTTTCATTTCGGTGATAATAGAAAATATTTGCTTTACTTCTTGCATTTTGTTTGTGCCATTAATGTTGTTTTTGTGAGTTTTAGATTGTAAGGGGAGTACCCTTCATTACCCACCCTTCAATGGCTTCCTTGAAGGACTAAATTCATGCACATAACCTCAAGTATTTGGATATTGCTTTGCTTGAATGCTTGAATGCTTTGGAGACCTACAACAAAGGGTTATCCTTCACAAAAAAAATGAACTCATGAACTCACATACACTTTGACATGATGCTTGGATCTTGAATTGTTGCAATAAAGCTCTGAAATGCTGCTCTTAACTTGCTCTTAAATTATCTTTATAATAATAATTGCTCAATCTTCTTTTTTCTAGTTTCAAATGGTGAAAAGATTAGGTATTTATAGGCATTTATCCAATTTCCCAAAAATTAGATCTTGAAAAACTGGCACTTGGCATTTGAATTTTGAATGTTAAAATGCCATCAATTTGTTGCTTCTGGATTTAGATTGTGTGAGAGTTTTTTCATCAACATTTCGAATCACACTATGTGATCCATCATCAGGATAATGAATCTCCTTGAGCTCTCTATCATCCTGATGATGGATCACAAAGTCTGATTTGAAACATTGATGCAAGAACTCTCACACAATCTCAATCTAGAAGCAACAAATTGATAACATTATGGATTGTGGAAATCTCAGTGTTAAAATTCTACCAACAACATGCCCAAAAATGGGTCTTGGCTAAGAAGGGGGACCCATACACCCAGGGGCATATGGGTCTTGTCCCAAACTTCTAGGACATTAAATGTCGGGGGCAATTTCATGATTGGATGCATTTATTCAATGCTTGCATTTTATTGAAAAATGGTACAAATGGGCTTTGCAATGCATAATTTTAGGACATTATTAGATTAATTAGGCTCAACAATTCATAGGGGCCAAAACATAGTGTGAAATTGTTAACCAACGTCAAGTTCAAGACACCACTGGAAGAGTGCACTCCTGCAAGGTTGGGACACTCCTGCCCTCTAAGGACACAAAATAGGACTCCAACAATGGCAAGGGGTGCTCCTGTAGATTTGGAACAAAAACGAGATTGCAGAAACACTGTTGTGGATCACTTAAAATGCTTGGGCACAGGGATCTAAGAGATAGATGGAAACCTGCAACTTTTTGGGCTATTTGATCACTACATCTTATATCCAAATTTGCTACAAACTTTCCTACAAAAGCTCTAAATATTTGATAATTTGAATCTTACTCTAAATGGGAGACAAAAGGAAAGGATGTGACTATTTAGGAGACTGCCACAGTCAGCCCCCTAGGTGATATATTCCAACCTCAACTTAGTCTTACAAAAAAATTCTTGTGTGTGATGCCTTAATGAGTTTTTGAGATGTGCATACAAACAATGATCCTAAAGCATGAAACCCTAGGAGCAAGCTACCATAATGTGGTGTGAGAGAGTGACAGAAGGATTTGTGGGTTGTGGATAACAATAGACTGGTTTGGAAGGGATAAGGGACAATGTATATGTATATTTGGTAAGGAATAAGAATCCTAGGAAGCCATTGAAAAGATTAGGAAAAGATATATGGGAGACAAACATGAGGAAATGAAAATATAACTAAGAGAGAAAGGATGCAACCATGGATGATGTGAAGAGGTGGATACCGATCTTTTCCTCCAAATTCTTCAATAGGAAAGCTTCAATATGCTATCACAAGTGTTGCAAGATAAATACATAGTACCTGTAGCATCCAAAATTGTAGAATGGATGTGTAATGTCCCCTTTTCCTAGGCAGTGGTTAGTCTACCAATTGGTCCTTGTAGGCTAATAGGGTGTTCAGGGGACCTTTTGAGGGAAATCTTTAGCTCTTCAGCAAACCCTTCGGCACATATTTCAGTTTTCTTTAGCTCAGTGTCCCACTTTTTTAGTGGTGCACCTTCTGAAGGCCATTCAGGACTATTTGATGCACATTTACTATTTTTAGTAAGTCACTCAAATGTGTTGCTCATACTTACTATTTATAGTAAGTCACTTGTATGGTCAGCTAGCAAAGTTTCTATATCTGGCATAGTGGCATAATTATATCCTCGAGTTATATTGGTTTATATTGGTCCTATGCATTTAATATGAATAACGTCAAATAATAAAATTAAATTAAATAATTTAACTTTATGTATTATTAAATATTTTTAAAAAGGGATTTATTATAAAGGGGATATAAGTGATTTTAAAGTATACTTTATAATATAAGTTAAAGTGTCATTAAAAGGGGAGATATAAGTGACTTTTAAAGTATATTTTATATTATTAAGTTATGCTCCAAAATTAAAAGTAAATTGGATGAAATGAAATTTAAATGTAAATTTGAAGGGAAGTTGAGAAATATAAAATGGCATTTTAAGCTCATTTTATTCATTCATGATTATTATTCTTGTTTTGGAGAAATTTGGTAAAGAGCGGGTGTTTGTTGGTAGTGAAAATCTCAAACTTTTTTAGGACGAAATCCCTCAAGAAGAATAGCTCGGTACAGGAGAGAGATCTCCCATACCAGCTTGCAAACAATTCCACTTCAGGGATTGTGCATTGTGCTTCAAAGATTTACAAGAAAGCTTTGAAACTAGGGTTTAAAGAATTTAATAGGAAGTTTTGATAAAATATAGGATATCAATATAAGGGTTGAATATCATCCTTTCTTCATTATAGTTAGAGGGTTGAATATCAGATATAATTTTTTGAAGAGTTAGGAGGATTGGCACAAATTCTAAGGCGCAGCCATTGATGTACCAGGCCGAACAGATTTACCAGTTGTTGGGTGTGACACTCCCTATGCTAAGCGTTGCCTGTTTGGAGTGTTTGGGGTGTTGGAAGGGAGCGTCTGAGGTTCTGGAACCCAATCTATGCAATTTGGAAGTGGAATCAGATCAGTGTACTTCTTGGAAAGGTTGTGCGGTGCACAATACTCCCAGCTCGTAGTCATATCAAACTTATTAGACCTCCTGTACTATCATATCAGACCTGTTGAGTGTTCAGAAATTAATATCCGATTATTTCAGATTAATGATAAATGCAAATTGTTGTTGTGTTCACTGATTTCTACAAATAACATTGATGTATGAAGTTCATTCATGATCTTTTCTGCTATGAACATTTTGCTATATGTTTGGTGTTAGTTAATCTTGAAAATTTCAGACTTAACTCTTATTATTCATTTGATTACATTTCATTGGGTTTAAGCTTGAGATCAAACCTTGTTGGTAATGTGCAAAGTGTTTGAAAAAATGTCGAGCAAATTCGCAAAGCCAAAACTCAAATCGGGGTGGGACATTACAGAATGTCCCTCCTTATTCTTTCGAAATGACCTAATAGGCTTTCCACATTCTAGGGTCACTTTTATGGTTGAAAGTGTTTAAGGATGGCTTTAGGATTGGATCAAGATCTACGGTTAAAATGTCTGATTTCAACTTAAGCCCAAATACTAGCATCAAATCTTAACACAGGTCCAAGACATCCACATTTTCACACGTGTTTTTTTTTGGTATTTTAACCCAAAACATATAGGATAATTTTTAGGATTAATTAGGGCTCAAGTCCGGTGGGAAATCAATTTATTGTTTGAGGAAAAACTCAAGAGATGATAAATGGATCCTAAAATCCACCTAGGAGAATGGTCACTAGAATGAATAAAAAAACATTAAGGTGTAGATTGCAAAGTAGGCAATTTCCAACCTTACAAATCTTAGGCCAAATTACTAACATAGGATGCAGCATATTGAGCTCTTTTAGTAAGATATATTTTTTTCCTAAATTTTTCAACTACTACCAATAGATTTGATAATGGTGATCTAAAAGTGATAAAAGAGTGCATGAACCATATTATACTAGAGACTTATTGGAGTGAAAAGAGAGTATTGCATTTTTTAGTTTATTCTAATAGAATAATTTCTCCTTATCTAAATTTGCAATGAGTTTGGGAATATTTTCAAAGGAGATGATCTAAAGTATTTTGCACAACTACATTACCTAGTGAAGCTATAAGCACATACTTAAAAAAATTGAATGAATTGTTGTTTGATCTTGCAAGAGTTGGACATTACTCATCTAAATACTATGTATTGTATTGATGTATTCTTGATTGAGAGTTGTTAGCTTTAAAACATAACAATAGCAACTCACAAGAGAGATGAACAAATCACACATAACACAGATGATTTTATACCAGAAACCCTAATGTGCAGAATACAATTTGATAGTGTCAACTAATCACAACCTCCTTTCCTTAAGTATTTTGGTCTATTACAAACAGCATACATTGAGTGTGGATCGACACTCTATTGTTAATTACTTTCTCAACTTTGCTACCTCATTTGCAATTGCTCGTTAAACCAAGCAAAAATTTAGTATAAAAACCAATACTCTACCATTGATTACTTCTCTTAACTCTACCATAGCAACTAAATTCACCACTCACTCATACACCCATAAACTAATATGCTAGCCCATACAAATGCCTCTCATTTATAATATCCTAGCTCGTACACTTGCTAGAATGACAAAGCATAACCTTCAACATAAATTACAACCTCTGGATGAGGCTAGCTTCAAAAAATTAGGGGGAGTTTATCCTCCAATCACTCAAATCCAAGGGTTCCATCCTCAAACTAATAGTTGAATGCATTGCTTAAGCCATAGCAAAAATTATATGGAAATTGGCAGTAATTTAAAAAACAACCAAGCACTTCCATATGTAACTGCGGGAGGGCCCACTTGGGTACCCAAAACTCAATGCCCCATAACCCCATAAAATAAATTTTGTTAATTTCAGCATGATCCTCCTCCAATAGCTCCCATATTGTCTTGGAAATCAACTTGTAACTCCTCATAAATGACCACTCCTTTATGGAAACTGATTGAAACAACCCTCAAGTTGTACCTCAAAATTTTAACCCATTTTTTTACTTTATTAAAAAATAAACATTTATTAATATTGTAAATGTTCATTCAATTATATACTTAGGCATCTTTTGTTTGTATGAGACAAGCATCCATCCAAACAAGATAGGCATCCATCCATATGAGAGTCATTTGTCCATATGAGACAGACATCAATCCAAATGGGATAAGTAATGATCTAGCCACAGACTTAGATTCATGTGACATCCACTATGTTGAGTCTCTCTTGAATGACTATACTTCACTAATGGAAGTGTACCAAGGTCACCATCATTTAGGGATATATAAATAAATATTGGAGTTGATTTCTCAACCCTACAACTCCCAAGGATCACCTGCAATCAAACACTTGTCACAAAAAGAGAGAAAACAAAACTATGGAGGCCAAGAGCTATTGATCCAAAACATGAATCATCATTAATGTGCATTGAATAAAGAATTACAAAAAGAATTCTTATAAAAGGAAAAGACAAAAAAACAACCCTAAAGAAAACCTAGGCGAGGATTAAAGGAGATCATGACGTGTCCTCATCCTATGACTTGAGACACAAAAAGACACATGGCGTAAATAAGATTAAGTAGCTAGAGTGAAAAGAAACCTAAGTAATTAAACAATTAATTAGGTAAATACCATTTTACTCTAACACCCCCATTTAAATGCAACATAGGAAGAAGCTAAAACCTCTAAATGACAAATACATATAAAATACAAATGATGGGTCCCAGTAACTAGGCTTAATGAGGTACCCATGTACAAATGAAAGAGATCTCTTGTAAGCAAAGTAAAAAGAGCAAACATTACAAGAAAAACTCCTCTTCAAAAGAGAAATAAAAATGGACTAAGAAGCCTCCAAAACAATGTCCCAAAAAGAATAGGAACATGAAGAACACCATTGAAACACAAAGAAGTTGTAAACAATTATTAAATGATGATTATTGTAGCATTGTAACTAAGGAACCTCCTCTGAAATCAAGATGAAGATTAGAATCAAGAAGAAAAAAATTACATGAGTGCCTTCGACAACACTACTCAAACAATGATCAGATGGCAAACAAAGGCAACAATCTAACAATCAAAGATATAGGTGACACTCAATTTGCACGAGTGACCCCAACAACACTACTCAACCAACTCAAAGAAGCAAGTTGAAAATACAAGTGCCAATAGTCTGAAGAAATTGACCAACTAAGGATGGAAGGTCACCTCCAAAAAATAGGAATGCAAGAGTGTCTATATGGTAAGTGTCTCATCCCACCAAAATGCATGGGTAACAACTGCTACATCCACTTAATACATATGAACAAAAACTAGATACCTAACTCCAAATTGAAACTAAAGAAGCTTAGCACCAACAATATGAAATGCCCTCATAATATTGACAGGGGAAAGGAATGATAGATCCACTAAATTGTGTGTCACAATATAGTGCATGTGTTGGTGTGAATAATGCAAAAAGTTGGGTATACAAAAAGCTCAAAAAGTGGAAATGTTTTTGCTGTTTTTCAGAATTTGTCACACTTGGACTGAAAATTTGAAGCACTTACACAATGAATATTAAAAAAAACCAGTAATATGAAATCTATAATTTTGAATCTAGTTTCCAAATATGTAAATTATTAAAATACCCAGATTATAGAAATTAAATTTTGATAGGGATCTATAAAAACCACTTTTTAAAAGTCCATGTTTTTTTACCATACCAAGCAGGTGTACGGACAACACTTTTTGACCCAAATAAAATTATTTTGCTAATTCCTTTTGGGAAATGAGAGCTAACAACATGAAGTTTGATGTGGATTTTATTTTGTAATTTTTGGTTGAATTTTTTTTTTATTAATTTTTTATTGGCCTTAATTGATGTTTTTTAAAATCAACGTGTACGGTCAACATAATTGGACCTAAACAAAACATTTTTTTACTCTCTTTTTTTTCATTGTGTAGAGAATTGTCTGAAGTTTGATGCCATATAAAAAATTTTACAAGAAACTTAACCAATAAAAATTTATTAAAAAACTAAAAAAACCTGATATTTCAAGTTTAAGGACTAGTTTGCTTAGAAATTAATTAAAAAATAGCAAACATAATCCAATCTTAACAAAAAATTTATATTTGGAAAGTAGACATTATTTTCTCTAATGGGTTTTAATTTTATAGATTCATTCAGAAAAAAAGTCACTCAGCTATGTTGTCAAAGTTGGACATTCTCCTTCAATCTGCCTTAGTTTTTTAGTTGCAGGTCAAAGGCTAAGGCTTGGATTGCCAAGCCATTCCCAAGCCTAAAACCAAGGCTGGATGTGGTGTGGAAATTCAATTTTTAAATACGTGTACGCATTATTCAAATGCATACGTGTTACTTATTGACCCGTTGGGAAAACGTAACGCATACGCATTATGAAACGCATATGTGTTTCTTGAACAGAACGCGTACGCATTTCTGATATAGCCGTTTTTCCCTAATTTGGAAAATTCTAGTAAAACACGACTTTCCTATAACATTCATTTTCTGTAGTACGGTCCGAAAGTATCATTTTCTGCATTTTTTATTGCAAATTTGTCTTGTGCAGGGCATATTCTATTCAAATTGTTGGAAGAGACAAAGTGCAGGTTGAATTTTTTGAAGTGGAATCAAGTGCAAGAACTTTTTACAAGAAGATTTGGTAAAAGTGAATTTTTGGATGTACTCATTATGTTTTTGTACTTCAGAGTTTATAGGAAAAATGATCTTCATAGTACATAGTTTAATTTGAATATTTGAAGGAGGTGGAAATTTGAAAATAAGTTTTCTTGAATTATTGTTTTTGTCATCAAAGAGGGTTTGGTAACCATGGGTGATAAACAAAGACAAAAAAAAGATGTAGAAAGTTAATGACACCCGAAGAAGTTCAAGCAAATAAAGATAAGGAGGCAAAAAGACAAAGGGAAAGGAGAGAAAGGAATCGTCAAATGAAATATTTGGAAGCATATAGTTCCAAGAATGTTGAAGAGGAAGCCATGAATGATGAAATGAATGTAGATGATGCAAATGTGGAGATGGTGAATATAGAAGAAAATGCAATTACGGAGACAAACCCAACTGTGCCTTCAACTTCAACTTTGAATGATATGCAAACAACTTCGGGTGTGTCTTCAAATCCACCTCCCAATGATATGGAAAATGCACCTGTTGTCAAATAAATTTTGCACCCTTGCTAAACTATCAACTATAGCAACATATTGACACATGGGAACACTTTGAGGTTGTGGATGACCTGGGAATGAAGTGGACCTCTAGATTATGGGCTGGTTCCCCTTAAGATACTTTGAGAAAAACTGAAGATTGATAAAGGAAAAGAGTAAGAAAGATGTATTTGAATCCAAAACCTATCACTAACAGGTGATACACCAAAGATCAAAATATGACAATACTGCAGAAAACTCATAGAAAATCTCAATAGAGCTAAACAATCTCACAATACAGAGATTTATGTTCACAAAAATGAGTCTATGTAACGTTTCGACTGTTCTAATGCTTAACACAAGGAAAACAAGATGTTTTCACATATATAATATGCAAAAGAAAGAGATCACTAACATAAACTAAATTTGTGACATAATATCATTTGCATTCAGCACTGAAGGAATCTGATCAAATAAAGGATCACACATAATTTAATCATGCAACTCACAACCAATTAATAAACAACAAAGAAAATCTGTGAAGGAAAATAACTTTTTATTGAGAAATTAAGGAGTTTCTGTGTTACAGATCTATAGTATTCATAAAGAATATGAGTTACAAAGTCTGAATAATGCTCTTTCAACAGTCTCCTAACCAAGAACTGATTTACAAAAAAGCCAAAATGCCATATATACAACCAAGAGTGTCAGCCCCCTGCATTAGGGTTTTCAAAATGAGTCGACGCCTGAACACGTCGGCCCTAGAAGTCTTTGAAATGAAGTCAATGAAGCATTTAATGCACACCCCCTACTATGTCGGCAAGAGATTACTCATAGGGATATCTTCAGATCTTTTACAGCCGTTGTTACTGTTGGTGTAATTAATTATTAATTACACTTAGCATAAGTTTACTTAGGATTTATTTAATTCCTATGATATAGGATATTATATTTATCTTATCGAGCTATCTTGTTGCTCAAGATAAGATTAGGTTTAGGAATCTTTGCTTTTATAAAGCAAATAATCTCTTGTAATTATTGGGTCTTTTCGAATATATCAAATTGCATGTTTTTATGCAAATCTCTACTTTTTCATTTTTCTCTTCTATGGAAGGTATTTTCTGGTTTGCAATCGGATCTTGGCTATTCTAACATGGTATCAGAGCCTCAATTTGCAGCCCCTTCTCAGCTTTTTTGGAGGATTTTGTTGCAGAGCTCGTTCGGAGTCCCTCAAGGGTTTCAATCCTTGAGCATATTTCTGGAGCATCTTGGATTAGATCAAGGTTTTCCATTGGATTCAGAGCACTGGAAAAAGTCAGAAATGACTTTTATTTCATTGATTTTCATCACCGTTTGCCAGATCTGTGAGGGTCGGAAGTTCGGAGATTTTTTGCAAGATCTGGAGGTAGCCGAATTTTTGGAGTAGTTTGAGCAGAAACGGAGGTCACCATTGCGTTCACAGCGGCCAAAAACCCTAAAAATGCCCTTCGTTTCGTCGATTTCTGAGCAGTTGATCCGGGAGGCAAAAAAAAATTGTCTGAGGGGCCGTACGGCCTCCCCAGCATGCCTTTCGATGCACGAAAATTGAAAAAAATTAAAAAACTAAGGTTTCTCGGTTTCTGCGCCGGCACCTCCAGTACAAAAGGGGTCTGCCGCCCGGCAGCCACCCATCCGTCGCCCGCCACCAGCTCCTCCACCGGTCTGCCACCGCCTGTCTGTGTAGCCCCCGCGGGCCCCTGCGCTCAGCCCTCGACCACATGGCGAACCAAGGGCTCCGCCCCTGCACTAGCCCACCGCCCGCCAGCCCCTGGTCACCCACAAGACTAGGGGCCAAAAAAAAATTCATTTTGTAGGGGGGCCAATTTTTTGCGGCGACGGCCATACGGCCGTCAATTTTAACCTCATGAACGGGTGATGTCAGCGGCCATATGACCCTCTTTGCCCCTCCTAACCCTAGTTTTTTTCTAAAAGAGCAGTTTTTTTTTTCTTTTGGCCATAACTTGGGCATACGGTATCAAAATTGGGCAAACGAGATATCACCAGAAAGCTGGTTCCGAGCACTTTCCAGTGGTGCTATTTATTTTATAGTATTTTTTTGGTTTCCTGCATTTATTGCTGTTTGAAGTCAGATGTTGTTTTTGGACTTCCAAGCTCATAACTTTTTGCCACGATCTCCGTTTTTCACCTCGTTTGAAGCGTTGGAAAGGTATTGAGGAGCTTTATCTTGCTGTCCATTCACTTTTTTTTGTATATGTCCCAAGTTTTTCGTTATTCCAGATTTTTCCCGATGGGTGTTTTGGAGATTACTTGGATGTTTTGGCAGTTGGAAAGGTGAAAATTGAACATTTGTACTTCATTTCAGTACCTCTTTATTATATTTTCTGTTTATGCACATTTAGGATTCTCTCCTTTTACAATCATTGGGTTATTGTAATAAAAAAACTGATATAAAGTTCCATTAAGGGGAGTTCTTGCTTTCATCTTGATTTGTTGGCAACTCGCATGGGTTATTTGGTCTCCTTGTTCTTTTGGCCACATTATTGCTATAACTTGATACATGTCGGATTCATTGGTTCACACTTCAGTGGGGAGATTACGTTTCTTGATCCTCATTGGTTCAGATTCTTCTTAGTTTGAGGGCCATGTTTTTGTGGTTATTGTTCCAGAGTCTATTTTTGGTACTCCTTCCCATGGAAGAGTTTCAGTCACAGTTTGGCATCGGCATTGAGATACATGGTTTCTAGATTATGTCATCATCTCATCTACTATTGCTTACAGATTCCAGAGTTGATCCAGTATGTGATTTTTCAATGTTCCTTGGCATCGGGTCTGCTGTTGCATTTGTGATTCCGATTGGTATTTTGCAAACAGAACTATCTTTCCTTGCTTGCCAGATTTGGGGTTCCAGTGTTGCTTCATCAAAGTTCTTCCAGTGATTCTTCGTAGCAGTTCATCTCACTGAAGGGGGTTTCTCTCTCTTTACATTTGTACATGAGTACCTCATCAAGCCTTGTTGTCGGGACTCATATTTGCATAATAATCTGCTTCTCCCTAAGTTGCACTTATGGGGGGGTGTTGGTGTAATTAATTATTAATTACACTTAGCATAAATTTACTTAGGATTTATTTAATTCCTATGATATAGGATCTTATATTTATCTTATCGAGCTATCTTGTTGCTCAAGATAAGATTAGGTTTAGGAATCTTTGCTTTTATAAAGCAAATAATCTCTTGTAATTATTGGGTCTTTTTGAATATATCAAATTGCATGTTTTTATGCAAATCTCTTCTTTTTCATTTTTCTCTTCTGTGGAAGGTATTTTCTGGTTTGCAATCGGATCTTGGCTATTCTAACAGTTACTAGCTTGCAGCCTCAGTGTCCGCCTTTAAGATTTCGTCAGAGTCACCTTGAAGGCTCTGCGACATGGTCTTTAATGCCTCTTCACTCCTCCAGCCATCATCTCCAGCTGCTATCATGACTCACGACTACCTCTTTTGGTCGACCATCTCCAAGGGACAACACCAGATTTACCTTCTTGATTCAGCGCCATTACTTCCCGAGATGACACCCCAGCTGTGCATATTCTCGAAGGTCAAGGGTTGCTCTGCAGAACGCACGTCGGTGAGAGGTGAATCGCGTTTCCTTGATGTGAGCACACCATACAGTAGCTATCGGCATAACTTAGGACTGTCGACAGGACTTCTCACTGAGCTCCTTTCTTCTCCCCGAGCTCCTCTTCATTCAGCAAGACACCCGAGTGTCGGTGAGATGTTTTTTTGAAAGCAAGAGGCTACCCTGAGACCCCTTATCTTCTGTCGGTGAGACATCTTTGAAGTCACCCTGAACGCATTCCATTCCACCGAGCTCTTTATTTCCTTCGGAAAGACTGTGGCAAGTCGGGAAGACTTCATAGCGAGATTCAACAGTCATACCGATTCCCGCTTCCGTCGCTAAGACCACCTTCATTCGACAAGACATCTTACAGAATTCCTTTTCCTTCGGCGAACTCTTCATTTCAGGAAGACTCTTGGCGAGACCCTTTGTCGGTGAGACATTGGCCTGTCGACCAAACCTCTCACCGGGCTCCTTATCTCTCAACGATGAGTTCATGTTTCTTCGGTCGAGGAGACATCACCAACTTGGTAAGACCTTATGGCGAGCAGCTAGAGTTATACCGATCTCACAAAAAGCCATCGGCAAGACTCCATCGGGTCGGCGAGACCTCATGCCGATGTCCTCATCTCCTGGCAAAGGCACTCCTTTTCACTAAGACTCTTCAAAACTGGTGGGGGCAGAGCCAAGATGAAACCGGACCCAAGAGGGAGAAAGGGGGTGGAAGTGAAGACAGATGAATCCCGGCAGAACCAGGACCGGAACCAAATCCATCCCTGAAACTTTCTTCAAGTTTCAGGTTCAGATTCCGACCCAATCCCGCCCCCGACAAAACTCAAAAGAAGGCAAAGGAAAGGATGAAAAGGAAGAAGGAAAATAGGAAAAAGTGACCCCCGATGAAAATACAAGAAAGGAAAAAAGGCCGGCGGAACCAAAATTGAAAGCCGCACAAGGAAAAACCAAGAATTAGCAGAACCAGAACTGGAACCAAATCCGGACCTAAAACTTCCTTCAAGTTTCAGGTTCAAATTCCATTCCGATCCCGCTCCTGAAAAAACATGAGGGATAAAGGAAGAAAAGGAAAACATAAGGGGAAACTAAGGAGGAGACATCCCTCCAGCACAAGCCACGAAGAAAAGGAAAGAAGAAAGAGTGGGACTGGAACCGGAACCGGATCAGAAACAGGAACCGAAACTTTGGAAAAGTTCCATGTTCGGGTTCTGACCCGAGCCCGGGCCTGTCAGAGAAGGAAAGAAAACAAACAAGGCATGAAACAAGGCGGGATCAGAACTAAAACCGATCTCGGGAAAAACACAGCGGGGGCGGGGATGGAAACAAACCCGAAATTGAAACTTTCATCAAGTTTCAAGTTCGGATTTCGTCCTGATCCCGCCTCCGACAAAGGCAAAAAGGACAAGGAAGAAAAGAAAGGGAAAAAACTACCCCATGGTCAAAATGTAAGGTCAAAGAAGAGAATGAGAAGCACATGAGCGTGGAACCAGAACCGGAACCGGAACGAAAACAGAAACTGGAACTTTGGAAAAGTTCCAAGTTTGGTTTCGACCCGACTCCGCCTTCGACGAAAACAAAGAAAAAGGGGCCTGACAAAGATAGAAAAGGTGAAAATGGGGTCGAAACCAGAATGGAAACAAGAACCGAAACTTTAGAAAAGTTCCAAGTTCGAGTTCCAACCCGGGCCTGCCCCCGGCAGAACACGAAAAAGGCAAGAAGAAAGCAAAAAGGAAAGAGGGAAAAGACAAGGCAAAACATAAAATGAAACCCACCTCCAAGCTAAAGACCTGCACGCTGGGCTCAACCCTCTTGGGAGCCACATTTAATCGACGTGCCGAATTAAAACATCATTTTCCCCTGCATCTGCACAAGAAGCAAACAAGTTAGAAAAAATGTGATCCTGATGCAAGTGTTCCTCCATTTGCTCTTCAAGAACCTCTGAATACATGGGTTACCCTGCCTGATTGAGCCCATAGGTGAAAAAATGGGTAACATTTATGGCGACCTTTGTTGGATGTTTGCCTGCTAAACATGGAAAACAATAGCCTAGGCCTATCCGTTGGGCATGGAGTCATGGGAAAACTCAGAAACAGACTTGGAACAGCCTCGTGTATGGCCGTAACTCACTTGAGACTTATAGAACATAACAGTTTGCCAAAAAATTATTGAAGACAGGAGAAACTAAAGTGAAACTATTTACATGTGTTGAAACAACACTTAGGGAATGAATCAACAACTATTCTCTAGAACTTTAACAGTTATGTACAGATTTAGGTCCATACCTCAGAAGCAATGTTTGATGTGAATACCATTCACTGGGATTGGTTCCACTATACCATCTATCCTGGATAGCTGGAAAGCATTATGTTGTTTCTCCTCAGTAATGATATATGGCCCAATCCAAAGTGCATCAAATTTGGAGTTTCTTCTGGGCCTACCTTTAAATTCATCCCACTTTAGCACTATGTCACATTCTTGGAACACTCTGGGAGATGCCCTTTTATCGAATGACCTTTTCAGTTGAGCCTGATATTGCTCAATCCTTTTCACTGCTTCAGCTCTAAGTTCTTCAAGCTCAATCAACGGAGCCAACCTTGCTGTCATAGGCTCCTCTTAAATTATATCAAGTTGGTTTACCAAATTGAGGGCTGGGAGTTCAACTGAAATGGGCAGTCTTGCCTCTTTTCCATACACTAACATGTATGGAGAAAGTCTTGTAGACTTTTTTGATGTAATCCTATCAGCCCACAAGGCTGATTTTAGCTTGGTGTGTTAGGCCTTTTGATTTTCCTCCATAGTTCTCTTAATGATCCTTAGGAGGTTCTTATTAGTGGACTCAGCATGTCCATTGCCCTACGAATAATAATTAGAGGATGTACTTAGATATATACCATTTTTGACAGCCCAGTTAGAAATTTTAACACTCACAAAAGCCAGGGCATTGTCTAATACAATAGAATCTAGAATACCAAATTTGGTAACCAGCTCTTCATAGAAATTTAGGATAGCAGATTCATTAGCTTCTTTGAGTGCCACAGCTTCAGTTCATTTTGAAAAATAATCAGTGGCTGTGAGTATCCATTTGTGGCCTACACTTGATGGCGGGTTTATAACCCCAATAAAATCCAAACCCCATTTCATGAAGGGTTGATCAACTTGAACCGGTTGCAGTGAGAGGGCTGCCAGCTTCTCTTTTCTAGCAAACATAGCACACTCTTTGCACCTTCTTACCCATGCATGAGCATCTTTGAATAAGGTAGGCTAGTAATAGCCTCCTTTCATTATTTAAAGAGCTGTGGCTCTCAGAGAAAAGTGTCTGCCAGCTGATCCTTGATGGAATTCATGCAACACTCTATCAACCTGATCAACTTCAATACATTTTAACAGGACACCATGAAAATCTCTTCTAAACAGTAAACCATTTAAAAGAATGTAAGGTATGGATTGCAGTCAATAATACCTTCTTTTAGATCTAGTCAAATCAGGAGGGCACTCACCAGTCAATAAAAAATGCATCATTTATGTAATCCAACCAATAGGATCAGGTATAGTAGTTTGTTGTCCCTCTTGGAGTGCTAAAACAGAACTTTCCTCCTCCGTTACATTGCTATTGTTGTCCTCAGTAAGTTGTTCGCAAAGACCTCTCCCTCTGATTAGTTTGGTAACCTTTATTTCAAGGTCATACTCCATCACCTTGGTGACCCAACCAGCTCTTCTATCACTCAAATCTTTGTTTAACAAAAATTCCTTCACACTGGGATGAGCAACCATTAGTATAATCTTTTTATTGGAGACCATGTGCCTAAACTTCTTTAAGCTTCTTATGACCGCAAGAACATGTCTTTCTACAAAAGTGTACTTGAGCTCATAATCTTTGAGTCCCTGACTGAAGAGCACTAGGGGTTGTTCAAATCCTTCATCATTTCACTGCACAAGTATAGCTGACAGCGAATCAATATTTCCATAGGCATATAAAATGAAATCCTTAGAAAATTTAGGATTCAGAAGTGTAGGTGGGGTTGCCAATGCCTCTTTTATAAGCTCAAAACTTCTTTTTCCATCCTTAGTCCAGCTGAAAGGTACATTCTTTCTCAACATTTGAGTTAGTGGACCTAATAAATCAGCAATGTCAGGAATAAACCTCCTAACAAAGTTAATCCTACCAATAAAACTCTGCAAACCTTTTGTATGCGCTAATAAGGGAAGAGCTAAGATGGCACTTATTCTTTCAGAGTCAATAGTAATACCCTATTTAGATACAACATAACCGAGCAATCTTCCTTCATGAACAACAAACACACATTTTTTGGGATTAAGTGATATCCCAAATTTCCTGCACTTTTCAAAAATTTGCCTCAAATGCTTCAGATGATCCTTAGCCTCCTTAGAAAAAATAGTGATATCATCAAGATAGACTAAGACTATCTTGTACATTAAACCCTGAAACGCCATATCCATGGCCTTTTGAAAGGTTGCCCCGGCATTAGATAAACCAAAGGGAATTTTCAGATAGGCCATGGTTCCCCATTTTGTGGTAAAGGTTGTTTTGTACTTATCTTCTCTTTTCACCAATATCTGGTTGTAACCAGAATAGCCATCTAATAAGGAAAACCTTTTGGACCCTGAAACTACTTGAAGTATCTGCTCCATGGAAGGCAGAGGATGGCGGTCTTTTAAGGAGGCCCTATTTAAATCGCGAAAATCTACACAGAGTCTTATTTAACCATTTTTCTTTCTCACTGGCACTAGGTTTGAAACCCATGAGGTATGCTTGTTGGGGAAAATGATGTTGCTTTCAATCAACTTATCTAGCTCCTTTTTCATCAAATGTTCTAACTTAGGATTCAAGGGCCTCTGCTTTTGCCTAACAGGTTTGACATTAGGCTCAAGTTCAATAGTATGTTGAGCAAGCTGGGGATTAAATCCTTTTAAATCACTATATTTCCAGGCAAAGATATCATTAAATTCTTGACAAAGCTGAATAAAAACATGCTTCTCTTCAGTTGTACATACCTTGCCTAACTTAAGAAGCCTTTCTTTGAAGACTTCAACCTCTTCGTAGTGATCTTGCTAAACTTGAATACTCCCCTTGGGATTTCTAGCTTCATCATTAGTATTAAAAATAGATTCTAAAGTGACTAGGCCCTTAGGCAACTTGTTGCTTTTTAGCTGAATAATCTGGTCACTGTACTGGTGTTGTAATTTTTCCTGATTGGTATGTGAGAATTTGACTTCTTCTCTTAAAAAGCTGACAATTTGTTGGTTGCTATCAAAGACTTTCCAATGCATGTTGTTATTAGGCACAGCAGGCCTAACTATAATCTTGATATGTTGGTTAGCTTTATCACTGCAAATCTCCTTTGGAATATCGTGTTCAAGTCCCACAACAGCTAACCTATCAACATGTTTATTCTGAGCTCTAGGAATGGAAATCAGATTAAATTCCTCAAACCCCTCTAAGAGGTCCCATACCCTATTCCTGTAAGACCTGAGCATATCATTTTTAACAACATTCAACTTTCTCACCTGATTGACGAACAACTCGCTGTCACCATAAAATTTTAGACAGTGGATACCTCTCTGTCTTGCCCACTCCAAACCTTGGACTAGAGCTTCATACTCAGCAGAATTATTAGAACAGCTAAAATAGAATATGAAATCTTGATAGTACTTCTGTCCTTCTGGTGATATCAGCATACATCCACCACCAATACCTACTCTACTCCTTGAGCCATCAAAATATAGCTCCCATAAGTCATTTTCATGATGCTCACTATGTTGTTCCTTACTCTTTTCAATATTAGGCACAAAAGAGAAAGTCTCGTGCATTATATAAACACCAATGTCAACCTCCTCCAACTGCTTTCCCATATCCGCCTCATGAGCTTAAGGTGCCCACTCTTTAGGAAGAACATCTGATGTTCTTTCTATTTGAATCTTAGCCTCTTGAACAGCAGGCTGCTCCACTTGTTCATTCGTAACCAAGTTGGTATTGATAGGGGAAGGATTGTAAGGCTCAACATGAACCTTGGCTATGGGTTCTGATTTAATAGTAGCTCTAGTGCCATATCTAGTTCTGAACAGCATGTGAGACCAATCAGAGGATAGGTAACCACCTATCTTGGCTGTAAAATCCCTGGATAAACAAAGGGAAAAGTACGGGGGCAACTCAATAATGTATATATCTTAGGGTATTGCAAAATTGGGACAGGCATGTAGAGTTAAGCTCAAATTTTTAATGACCTCTACTGTGTTCACAGTCGTACCATCCAATTGCACTACCCCCTTTTCTAGTGGCTCATATTCAATTCCCAACTTATCGACAATTTGTTTGGGAATAACTGAACTACTAGCCCCTAAGTCAATCATACAATTGTGAACCAGATGATCTCCTATGATTAATGATAAATAAAAGGGAGGTGGCTTGGCCTTAGCAGCTTGCTATTCTTTATTATCAACCATAACATTAGCCAACACAACCTTCTCCTTTTCTACACTAGGCTCATCTTAGACACTTAAACCTGACAAGGCCGATTGAAGCAGGTCCTTTTGACCTAGAATACTCAGAGACTCCCATATTGACATGGGTACATTAATTTTCTTCATATGCTCCAATATATTAAAAGATGTAGCAGGTTTAACCTGACTTTTAGGGGGAATAACATTACCTTTCACTAAAGGAGCCTGGGCTGATAAATCAGACTGTTGGTCGACTACCAAAGGTTGGCCCCTTGGTAGCATCCAGATCTGGTCAGCTTTTGATGAATCAGGAGCACTTTGATTATGGTTCGGCCCTTGTTTTGATTGAGTTTGAATTGTATTAGGTTGATGTCCCTCATCTATTTCCCTCTTCTTACTGCTTGTATTGTCTGCAATTGAAGAATCAGCATGGACCACTCCACAAAATTCTTCCCCTTGCCAGTTTAGGAATGTAGACTCATGTGTTTGTTGCTCTTGCTGCTGTACTTCAGTTGTTATAGGCACATTATTGTTTTGAACCATCAAGGCTTGGTTAAGCATCCCATTTACATAGGTACTCTGATTATGAGGTTGATTACACGGAAAGCACCACTCGTAATCTTGGACCAAGTTGTTCTGAACAGGGGCAAGTTCTTTGGAAGTGCTTGCAGTATTAGAGTCATAAGCTTGATATGGCCTTGGGTGAGAAACAGATTTTTGGCCTTGATTATAAGGCTGATAAGATGGTCTATTGGTCTGAATTTGATGGTAATTAGACTAAAATGAGGGTTGATAAGGTTTAAAACCTTGATTCTGTTGTTTTCTTCAATTAACCATCTCATTGCCAAAGGTAGTTAGAAGGCCTTTGATCTCTTGCACTTTGTTAGACTAAACTGGAAATGAGTTTGATTGACCATTAGGCTGGGTATTAGGGGCTAGTAATGCGGGTGCGCTTGGAATAGCAGCCAAAGGAGGAACTTGCATAGGGGTTGGAGGTTCAAGAGCAGGAAATATTGGCATAGGTGGTCTTGGGGCAATTTTACCAGCCTGTATGAGGCTGTTTTCAGCTCTAACAGCTACACCATATGCAGCAGGAAGTGTATCATCTCCCATTGATTGAATCATTACAGAAATATCACTATTTAAAGCTCTTAAATAGTATAAGAATGCATGATTAGCAGTAGGTCTTACCGTTTGTGGGATTCTCTCCCATGTCCTTTGGAAATGGTGATTGAAATCTGACATATCTTCATGTGGAGCTTTTTTGATTGTAGACAACTGCTCCACCAAGGACAAGTGGTCTGATTTATCTTCAAAAAACTTGCACAACTGGCTGCCTAACTCATCCCATGTGGCTATAGAGTTGACAGGTAGGCCTCTGAACCACTATAAGGATTTTTCCTTAAAGGATGTCGCCAGCAATCTGATTGCAACATTTTCTTCAGTCACATGGTGAACAGCACACAGGTTGGCAGCATCTTTTATATGCTCTGTTGGGGTGGTATGATCCTCCCCATAAAAATATGGTAGACCTCTTAAGGCAACAACAGGAATATCATCATGCTGGGTCAGATTCAGTGGGCTGCCTTGGTTAAAAGCAACAAATGGTTGGTTTCTTACTGCATAAATCATTGTTGTTGGGGTGTTCTTAGTAGCAACAACAGGAACAATAGTATGTCCTCCAACAGCAAGGTTTGACTTAGATCTCCTGAAAATAAACGACTGTCTTCTGAACCTTTTGGATATATCTCCCCCTTCTTCTAGGCGGGGACAACTGCAAATATTCAAAAACAGATGAATTACTCCTAGTCTGCACTCTTCTCATGAGCAGTAATGCACCGAAACTGCTAAATATAAGCTCAGAGTCGCCAAGTATGATAAATTTCATCTCTTAAGACTGCAATTTTTGTTGCACATACCAAACAGCAGTATGATAATTTTGATTCAAGACTGGAAACAACTCTCAGTCCCACCGGGCGTACCAAAAACTCTTGTCAAATAAAGTTTGTACCCTTGCTAAGCTATCAACTATAGCAACCTATTGACACATGGGAACACTTCGAGGTTGTGGGTGACCTGGGAATGAAGTGGACCTCCAGATTATTGGTTGGTTCCCCTTAAGATACTTTGAGAAAAACTGGAGAATAATAAAGGAAAAGAGTAAGAAAGATGTACTTGAATCCAAAACCTATCACTAACAGGTGATACACCAAATATCAAAATATGACTATACTACAGAAAACTCATAGAAAATCTCAATAGAGCTAAAAAATCTCACAATACAGAGATTTAGGTTCACAAAAATGAGTCTATGTAAGGTTCTGACTGTTCTAATGCTTAACACAAGGAAAACAAGATGTTTTCACATATATAATATGCAAAAGAAAGAGATCACTAACATAAACTAAATTTGTGACATAATATCCTTTGCATTCAGCACTGAAGGAATTTGATCAAATAAAGGATCACACATAATTTAATCATGCAACTCACAACCAGTTACTAAACAACAAAGAAAATTTGTGAAGGAAAATAACTTTCTATTGAGAAAATAAGGAGTGTCTGTGTTACAGATCTGTAGTATTCATAAAAAATATGAGTTACAAAGTCTGAATAATGCTCTTTCAGCAGTCTCCTAACCAAGAACTGATTTACAAAAAAGGAAAAAATTCCATATATACAACCAAGAGTGTCGGCCCCCTGCATTAGGGTTTTCAAAATGAGTCGGTGCCAGAACACATCGTCCCTAGAAGTCTTTGAAATGAAGTCAATGAAGCATTTAATGTGCACCCCCTGCTATGTCGGAAAGAGATTACTCCTAGGGATATCTTCGGATCTTTTACAGCCGTTGTTACTAGCTTGCAACCTCCGTGTCTGCCATTAAGATTTTGTCAGAGTCGCCTTGAAGGCTCTGTGACATGGTCTCTAATTCCTCTTCACTCCTCCAGCAGTCATCTCCAACTGCTATCATGACTCATGGCTACCTCTTTTGGTCGACCATCTCTGAGGGACAACACCAGATTTACCTTCTCGAGTCAGCGCCATTACTTCCCGAGCTTACACCCCAGCTGTGCATATTCTCGAAGGTCAAGGGTTACTCTGCAGAACGCACATCGGTGAGAGGTGAATTGTGTTTCCTTGATGTGAGCACACCATACAGTAGCTATCGGCATAACTTAGGACTTTCGGTGAGACTTCTCACTGAGCTCCTTTCTTCTCCCCAAGCTCCTCTTCATTCGGCAAGACACTCGAGTGTTGGTGAGATGTTTTTCTAAAAGCAAGAGGCTACCCCGAGACCCCTTATCCTCTATCGGCGAGACATCTTTGAAGTCACCCCGAACGCATTCCATTCCACCAACCTCTTTATTTCCTTCGGCAAGACCGTGGCAAGTCAGGAAGACTTCATAGCGAGATTCAACAGTCATACCGATTCCCACTTCCATCGCTGAGATCACCTTCACTCGGCAAGACATCTTACAGAATTCCTTTTCCTTCAACGAACTCTTCATTTCGGGAAGACTCTTGGCGAGACCCTTTGTCGACGAGACATTGGCCTGTCGGCCAGACCTCTCACCGGGCTCCTTATCTCTCGACGATGAGTTCATGTTTCTTCGATTTGGGAGACATCACCAACTCGGCAAGACCTTATGGCGAGCAGCCAAAGTTATACCGATCTCGCAAAAAGCCATCGGCAAGACTCCATCGGGTCGGTGAGACCTCATGTCGATGTCCTCATCTCCTGGCGAAGGAACTCCTTTTCACTGAGACTCTTCAAAACTAGTGGGGGTGGAGCCAAGACAAAACTGGAACCGGGAGGGAGAAAGGGGTGGAAGCAAAGACAAATAAATCCCTGTGGAATCGGGACCGGGACCAAATCCATCCCCGAAACTTTCTTCAAGTTTCAGGTTCGGATTTCGACCCTATCCCGCCCGTGAAAAAACTCAAAAGAAGGCGAAGGAAAGGATGAAAAGGAAGAAGGAAAACGGGAAAAAGAGACCCCTGGCGAAAATACAAGGAAGAAAGGAAAAAATGTTGGTGGAACTAAAACTGAAAGCTGCACAAGGCAAAACCAAGAATTAGCAGAACCGGAATCGGAACCAAATCTGGACCTAAAACTTCCTTCAAGTTTCAGGTTCAGATTCCATTCTGATCCCACTCCCAACAAAACATGAGGGATAAAGGAAGAAAAGGAAAACATAAGAGGAAACCAATGAGGAGACATCCCTCCAACACAGGCCACGAAGAAAAGGAAGGAAGAAAGAGTGGGACCGGAACCGGAACCGGATTAGAAACAGGAACCAGAACTTTGGAAAAGTTCCAAGTTCAGGTTTTGACCCAAGCCCGAGCCCGTCAGAGAAGGAAAGAAAACACACAAGGCAGGATACAAGGCGGGATCGGAACTAAAACCGATCCCAGGCAAAACACAGCGGGGGCGGGGGTGGAAACAAACCCGAAACTGAAACTTTCATCAAGTTTCAAGTTTGAATTCCTTCCTAATCCCACCTCCGACAAAGGCAAAAAGGACAAGGAAGAAAAGAAAGGGGAAAAACTACCCTATGGTCAAAACGTAAGGTCAAGGAAGAGAATGAGATGCACACAAGCGTGGAACCAGAACCGGAATGGGAACGAAAATAGAAACTAGAACTTTGGAAAAGTTCCAAGTTTGGTTTCGGCCTGACTCCGCCTCCGATAGGAACAAAGAAAAAGGGACCCGACAAAGATAGAAAAGGTGAAAACGGGGTCGGAACCGGAATGGAAACAGGAACTAGAACTTTAGAAAAGTTCCAAGTTCGGGTTCCGACCCGGGCCCACCCCCGGAAGAACACGAAAAAGGCAAGAAGAAAGTAAAAAGGAAAGAGGGAAAAGACAAGGAAAAACATAAAATGAAACCCGCCCCCAAGCTTAAGACCTGCACACTGGGCTCAACCCTCTTGGGAGCCACATTTAATCCACGTGTCGAATTAAAACATCATTTTCCCCTTCATCTGCACAAGAAGCAAACAAGTTAGAAAAAATGTGATCTTGATGCAAGTGTTCCTCCATTTGGTCTTCGATAACCTCTGAAAACATGGGTTACCCTGCCTGATTGAACCCATAGGCAAAAAAATGGGTAACAACACCTATTCAAACAATCTATCTAGGTATGTGTTCAAACCCAAGTTTTCATAATATTGATATTGCTTGTTTAGATGAAGTTGGATACACCACCTATAAGATCAATAATATTAGGGTTGAAACAATGCAGAAACAAGAAAATGTTGAAATTATATCTTATGAGAATGTAAATGAGAATGAAATCCCTGATATTGATGAAAACGATAATGATATCCCTTTTACATTTGAAAATGAAAATGAAACCCCTTGTGTGAATGAAAATGAAACTCCTATGGATGAAGGTGAAAATGCTTTTTTTACAATTGAAACATATGTGCTAGATAACCTTTGTGGTAAATTTTCTTCGAGACAAATTAGAAATTATGGAAATAAAATATATAAAATGTTTTTTTATAGAAAGAAATTAGGATTCCAATGTCAACTCATGGTGCAATTGATGAGAATGTTGAAAATGAGAAAAGTGATGAAAAAATTAGGTGTTTTTGTAAAATCAAAAAAGAAAGATGATTCAGTAGAACAAGTCATATCTAGTGTTGCTAATGCTATTAATGTTATTGGTAAGAAAAGTCGATCGAAAGATAAGAATGCGGCTCGTTGTGTAATAACAACTGCTCTAGTTGATAAAACAACTTCAAATAAAAGAATGTTAAGTAAGATTAGTAAATGTGTGAAAGTAAATCCTAGAAGTTTGATAAGAGCTGCTAAAAGAAGAGAAAGTATTGAAAAGGATCCTATTAATCAATGTTGGAGTTTTAGTGGTAGACTCCTAAGATCAAACATGAAATTAACTAATGAAATTAAATATTTAATCCATAAATTTTGGCATGACAATACAAGAGTATCACCTAACATTAGAGATGTCTTAAAATTAAGGGTGGGTTCCAAAATTCGTGAACCTCATCCAAAGCATCTCTTAGATATGACTCAAATTGAATTATATAAAAATTAGATGCTTCAATCTTACCATTGAATATTAACATAAGTCAAAGATCATTCGAAAAGTGTAAACCTTGGTATGTTAGAATTAATAAGCAATGAATCTCTTGTTGTTGTAAGACTCATGTACAATTTCGTTATTATTATGATATATTTCAATATATATGATGCACTTTGCATGCTAACCAAATTATGCAGGACATTTGTGGCATTAATATGCCACCTGAAAGAATCAAAGATTTTATAGCAGGTTTGTTTTGTGATCCCTCTTTAAATGGAAACTCATTTTTTTTAAAAGCATGTATTTCTGGAGAATGCGATAGATGTGATAACTTTTCATTATTAGGAGAATGTATGCATGAAAGTAGTTTAGATGAATTTGGACAACAATTAGTGGATGTAAAAAAAATTAAAAATGTTGAGTATTCTTTAAAAGATGGAAAAACTGGAAAACGTGTTGAGCTAATTGTGGAAAAAGTTAGTGTGCATGCTTTTATTAATGAATTTAAAGATAAGTTTGTCCTAAATATGTTCAACACTCTCATAATTCTCATTGGCTTGATAATCAATTCCGTTTATGTAAAAACACATTCCCGATTGGAAGTATATTTTCAGTTGTTGATTTTGCTAAAAATTATACTCTTGCTCCACAAGAAGAAATTCAATCACAATATTATATTTAGTGCAAGTAGCTATATTTGTTCATATTGTTTATAGAAATGCAGATGATAGTACGTAAGATATTGAGGAAATTTTTTTAAGAGAGTACCATTTTTATGTAAGTGATAACGCATTTACATCTATCCGAAGCCGAAATAATATTGTTTTGATATATTTTATAAAATTTAAACGAGAGAGGAATTCAAATGCTAGAATATCTCATATGGTCAAATAATTTCTTGGGTCAATTCAAAAAATGCTAGAATATTTTATTGGTTATGTAGAGTTCATAAGGAAAATAATATCCAGCACATATGGAGGTTTTTTGAAGCTGGTCATGGTAAGGGAGAACATGATGGAGCGGGTGCATGTGTGAAAAGAGCTCTTGCTAGAGAGCAACTAAAATTTGAGGATGTTGGGAAATTTAGAGATGCATGTGCAATTGTAGATTGGTACAATATAAAATTATCTACAAGAACAAGTGAGAGCTCAATAATTCGACGCTTCTTTTGGTTAGTTGAAAGAAATGATATTTTTTCTCGACAAGATTGTGAAACAATTAATGGATCTCAAGAAAAATGGCATTCATTTAAGAGTTCAAATGCAAACACGTGGACAATATGGACAAGGGAGTTGGCATGTTTTTGTCAATTTTGTATTGTAGGTCATTGGGAGGCATGTGAAAATACGGAATGGGTTGAACAATGGCAACAAAGAGCCTTAACGCCTACATCGACAAATGTTCAACATGGAACGATAATTGAAGATAATCAAGTGTTTGCATCAGATGATTATGATCGTGTTTCGGATCTTGTACAAGAAGGTACATTATTTATTGAGTTGAATTTTGTATGTATGGATGTTTATATGTGAATTAAATATAAGTCACTTTTTATTGAATTTTGTATTTATTTTTGTAGGACATGTGTATGTTGTTGTTGCACCTGAGGGGAATGAAGAGGAGACAGATTACTGGTTGGCTAGATGTGTTGAGAGAAAACATAAGTTGGCACATCCTAGAGTGGATGATGACAACTTTGAGTATCCAACTAGTTCAGTGGTTGTTGTTGGCACTTGGCTTCAAAAATATTTGATGAGAAAGAATGGCTTGCCTGCATTTGAAGATTATGAAAGACATAAGAAGATTATACATTATTCACATTTGATTTTGGCAACCAATATAAAACTAGTTAGATATCAAGGGAGGCCTGCTAATAAAGTTTTATGGACACTTTCAATGGATGATCACGAGACAATCATAGATGCATTAAAAAAGAGAGGATGCAAATGGTACAACAGAATAAATAAATATTGGTAAGTATATCTAGTTGTTTATATAGTTAATTGATATATATATTTGTATTTAATCATTTCCTAATTAAAGTTTTATATCATTTTTTGTTTCAGGTCCCCCAAAATTAGATGCTTTACAAACAAGAGAGGAGATGCAAATATATTACAATGGAATTCAAATTTAGAGATAGGTAACTATATATAGTTCTAGATACATTTAATTGATAGTATAAATTCATTATCTCAACTCCCCTTAATCCACCCTCTTGCATCCCTTCAAGTCATTCTATCAACCCCCCTTAATCCACCCTCTTTCATCCCCTTAAGCCATCCTCTTAAAGCACCCTTAAGTCATATCCTCTTACATCCCTGTAATCCATAATCTTGCATTCCTTAAGTCACTCTCATAATTCCCCTTAAGCCATCCTCTTAGGGCCTGTTAACCATATTGTAAGGTTCATGACATGCATCCCTTTAATCCACTATCTTACATCCCTTTAATCCATTCTATCAACTCCCCTTAATCCACCCTCTTACATCCCCTTAATCCACTCTCTTACATCCCTTTGAGTCATTTTATCAACTCCCCTTAATCCACCTTCTTACATCCCTGCTTCATCCCTTCTTAAAGGGACTCCCCTCATACCCCTCTTAAGACATCCCTCTCTTAGGGCCTATTAATATTCATATTGTAAGGTTCATGACATGCATCCTTAATCCACTATCTTTACATCCTTTAATCCATTCATCAACTCCCCTTAATCCACCCTCTTACATCCCCTTAAGCCATCCTCTTGTGCTGACTCATAATTCCCCTAAGCCATCCTCTAGGCCTACACATCCATTGTAAGGTTCATGACATGCATCCCCTAATCCACTCATCTTACATCCTTAAACCTTTTTATTCTATCAACTCCCCATCCACCCCTCTACATCCCCTTAATCCACTCTCTTACATCCTTTGAGCCATTTTATCAACTCCCCCTTAACTAATCTCCTACATCCCCCTTAAGCCATCCCTCCTTTAAAGAAATCCCATAATTCCCCTTAAGCCATCCTCTTAGGGCCTATTAATATCCATATTGTAAGGTTCATGACATGCATCCCCTTAATCCACTATCTTACATCCCTTTAACCCATTCTATCAACTCCCCTTAATCCACCCTCTTACATCCCCTTAATCCACTCTCTTACATCCCTTTGAGTCATTTTATCAACTCCCCTTAATCCACCCTCTTACATCCCCTTAAGCCATCCTATTAAAGGACTCTCATAATTCCCCTTAAGCCATCCTCTTAGGACCTATTAAGCCATATCCTAGGGTTCATGAGATGCATCCTCTTAAACCATCCTCTTAACTCCCCTTAAGCCATTCTCTTAAGACCCCCTTAAGCTATATATCCTCTTAGGTCCCCTTAATCCATCCTATGTCAAACATCTTTTGAATTTGTATGGAATTTACTATATACTATTCTTTTCTCGTATGAATTTTTTTCTTAAATGACTCATAAAAATTGTAGTTACTTACATTTATTATTTTTGCAGGTTCTCATCAAGTCGATCTATGAAGTGATTATTGAACTGAAAAATTATTTTATCAAGAGACTGTAAATGTCAATTTTTGGTCTTCACCTAAAAGTTGATAAGTTTTAATTGTATCTACATGCACATATATGTTTCATCATATTATATAGTTGAAATAAACATCTTGATATACATTATATATGTTTGTTCAATGTCACTTTTTAAATATCTTGTTCCAATTTTATAGATTATGCATTTCATGTCTTGTATTTACCACATTTTATATAATTATTCAATTGTATAGATTATACATTTTATACATACAAGGAGATAGTTTTTTTGTTTATTGATTCAAATATTTGCTATCTAATTGGAAAATAGTTAAAATTACTTGCCCTTAATTTATTATGAATATGATCTAAACTATTTAAGGAATGTTTTAATTTGTCACCTAGCCATGTGATAAATTATATATATTAAATTTGATTCTAGATAAGAATTGATATAGTGCATGTAATACTTGAAAATTAGATAAAATATAAATAGTCTAATGTATGAGTGCATATAATCATGAAAATGAACATAACAAGATATCATAATTGACTACATATATAATCATCATATTAAAGTCAACTGATATAAATAAACACAAATATGATAATAACATGTTCAAAGTAAAACTAGAGATAGATAGTCCATAGAATTTATATGTCAAGTCCAACACATATATTTAAATAAAACTAGAGATCTATAGTCCATAAAATATAAAACCATCTAACTTTCAGGCTGATCGGTCAAATCAAGTCTCCTCTTTGTTCCATGTTGACTAGATGTACCCACATCATGCTGTAAAAGAGTACAAGAAACTTGAAATTAGATTTAAATTTATTTAGAAATTTTGATATAATTAAACATATTTAAACTTGAAAATATAAACTTTTAGATAAAAATAAATTTAATTAAATATCTAGTATTTATATAGTAAAAATGATTTCTAGTATGCATAAATTACCATATGATCATGTGAATCTATAACTAGCACATTTTCTTCAACGGGTAGCATAATTGTCACTTGAGAAGATGCAAATGCCTAATCTACTATATCCTGCATATTCATATAAAGCAAACAATATGTGAAAACCTCGAATATATATATATTTAAAAGGTCCGTAAAAATTGTATAGGAGATTTAAAGTAAAGTTTACAACCTCGAATGATATGACCTCATGATCATGCACCTGAGATTGCCCATGCATAAATGCCAATGATGTCTCAGGTGCGCGGCCCACCATGGGTATCTCATGAAATTCCTGCATATAGATGTACAACAGTTTGTATAGATCATTGACACATGTGTATGTAAATGAAAAATTAAATTAGATCTATGATGTCTATTTAATTTAAACTTAACAAACTTTTGAAAGCACACACCTGAGTTGATGATGTCTCAAGAGCGCTCACCACTGTAACTTGTGGTTGGTCAGTACTAGGTATTGTATGACCTCCCTGCATCTAGATATAATATATCAATTCACACATGTGTACAAATTCAAATTAAATTAGATATATATCCACAAAAATTATTTAATATTTATTGGTTCAAGTACCTCTCCAAAAGGTGAGCCCAGATCTACAACACTTGACATATGCACACGATGATCGTATTGAGTTTTAGGCATCACGTGATCATGCGTCTACACCAAACACTTATTGAATTAATATTATAATATATATAGTTTGATGTTATTATTTACATGAATTTTTCATATTTCAAACTTGAATTAAATTTAAGTTCAAAAAATGAGCATACCTATGTAGGACGATCCCCAGAATATAGTAAATCCAGGTATGACCTCGTCCCAAATGAATGTGTGTCACCTGAAGTGGATGCCTGAGTATCCCTATAGCCTGAGCCTCCATGCTCTCTATTGGCCACTTCAATGGCCGCGTGTGTAGTCTATTGAGTGAGATGTCCTAAAAGTGAACTTAATTCTCCTAATGTCGATAACATGGTTTGTTGCTGAAATGCAGCGAGAACACTAGGAGAAGGAAGAGGAACAATAGGATCAATTGGAGCACGTCGCTGAGGATCGACATGTGCTCCTAGTCTATGTTGGGGCATGCCATGCCCAACTCCCTGAAATGACCTCATATCAAAATAGTTGGGTTTTTTACCCAACTCAAAGTTAGCCCATAACTTTCTTAAAAAGTATAAGGGCACCTCACTGTTTCCATCTGGTGGAGTATCAAACACCATCCACCATCTATCCCAAAAATGCGCAGCTATCTGCGAGTGCCTACACCATAAAATTGAAATTCATTTTTTCGTGGGTGGAATGGGTTGGTTTGTATGGGGATTAATAAAATATTGGCACATGGCTTGTTTGGTAATTTTCAGGTCATTGATTTCTTTATATGACAATCCATGGACACATAGAATTTTCTCCTCTCTTCTATCCATTGATGGAACCTAACTAGGTCTGCATCAATAGATCGAACAGAATCGACAATAGTTTGCATCGTAGATGCAAACCGTGCGAGATGGGGAGGGACTCTAGGCTCATTTTTTATGAGATCTATATTTCCTTGAATGACAATGAGGTTTGCTCAGATATTCTCTCTTAATTGATCTTCATCAACTACAGGAGGGGGTGGGGGGTTAGGTGGTGGAGAATGTGGAGGTGTGTTAGGGTTATGTTCATGTGGTGGATTGGGATGTATGGGATCTATAGGAATTTCTTGATTGGGCATAAAATCCTCTAAATTAAACAATGGATCCATGTGAGCAATGATATGGCAACTGCATGTTAAACAATTAAAAAATATATATCAACAAACTAATTAAATAATGCACACAATTTGAAAGTTATTTAAAAATCACATTGAACATGCACAAATTCAAAATATATTTCATTTGAAGACCATTTGATTTATAACATTATAAAATCCATAACATTAAAAATTCATAGCATGTACACACATTAAATTGAGTCTAGTGTGGGGTTGTTAATATGAAGGGTAGATTTATGAAATTATGGGGTTTTATTAAAATTTATTTAATCTCATTCATTATTTTCAAATAATACTAAAGATAAGAATGAAAAATTAATAGAAGACATTGAAAGGGACACATAGATATATTCACCAAATTTATCCCCTTAAGAAATGTCAAATTCCCCCTTAAGACATCGATTTACGATTTAGGGTATAGGATGGCTTAAGGGGATCTATGTGTAGTAAGGTCCTAGGACAAAATGGTCCATGGCTTAAGGGAATAAAATTTGGTGAAGTTGCCTAAGGAAACCAAATTTCATTTTAAGGTCCTACAATTCAAAATGAATAGATGTATTAATCAAGTATGACAAAATTTAATTAAATCCGAGGACATAAATTGATTTATCTAAATTTTCAAATTTCATGTATATAGATACTATTATATTTTTTTATATTTTATATATCTTTATTTGTGATTAAATATTGTTAAAGGCTACCTCTAGGAATACTCTCCTAGGTCTAGCTAATCCCAAAGTGAAGGAAAAATTATTCATTCTCAACAATCAGAAAAATGCAAGTACAAATATCATGAATCTATAACATGCAAGTACAAATATCTAAAAATGCTAGAGGGTTATCTAGGAAATTTAAGCAACCAAAATATTCCACAACCATCACTTTGTACATCCAAATAGAAGAACAAGGTATTTTGGGAGCTTTTAGGTCACTAAGAGATCAACTCTACAACTAACATGTAATGAGGGTTCAATAATCCAATTCTTCTATTTAACCATGGATTTAAAGAATGAAACCAACATAAGAACTTTAAATAGTATTCAAAACAACTAGTACTTTCTCATGTAACTAAGAAGCCAAAAGCAAGAACCCAAAATGAAAAATCTTCCATTTTACATGACCACATAATACATGAAAATAGAAATTTAATCTTAGAGGATAGTCTCATAATACCAAATAAGATCTGCAAGTCATAACCATGAAACATGAAAACACATCACCAACTCCAAGATCTTCCACCTTAAGCATTCTTAAATTCCCACAATATTTCTATGCTCAAAAACAAAATGGAGGATTACCCAAAACTCACAAACCATTGATCAATAACATGCAAATAGATGGAACCCAAAAAACCCACCTCAAATATGATAAAAAAATCTTATGTAAAATTCCTACAAACCCCTTAATAATTAAACTTTAAAAAACAAGATTAAACTACTAAACATACAAGTATTTCCACATCGATCTTTCAAGGAGAATATTATATGAAGCAATATAAAAAAAAATAGAATCCTTTGGCATGTAAACAACACTTATAAAGGAAAAAAGAGAGAAATAAGAATATATGCAACTATAAGAAGGAAAGAGATATAAATATACTTTATGAATCCTATTTCAAGAATAACTATCCTCTAATTTACCACACAACTCAATGCATTGTTAGATGATTTATGGTTATAATATACTCATAGGGATTCTATAGAATACAACAATGATATCAAAAATCCTAATCCTATTAAAAAAAAGGATAGAATAACTCTATAAAATACATTGCATACATCTTCTACCCCAAGAATCCAATATATAGACATAAGGATTCCTAGGAAATAACAAAATGGCAACACCACAGTCACTAATAATGCATGAAAATACTATGGTAAGTAATTTTTTATGACTCTCACATGTGTTGACCCATCCTAAAATAGATAATAACTCTTACACAATCTCTTTATATTTCAACTTCACTATACAAGTTGGCCTAAGTAACTCTCAAGAACTCATCTAAGAGACACAAGATCTCTATAGTGGGACAAAGTAGTTAAGAATAAATTATAAGTTTAACACTAACATTAAAATTTATAATCTCATTCATTGTTTTCAAAGAATACTAAAGATAAGAATGAAAAATTAATAGAATACATTCAAAGGGACACATAGATATATGCTAGTGACCCAATTGCAATGTACAAAATAAACAAAGATGAGCTTGAGCTCTACTCACCAAATTTTGAGAACTTCTTTGATTCCCTTAAGAAATGTCATATTGTCATATTAGGACCCCTTAAGACATCGATTTACGATTTAGGGTGATAGGATGGCTTAAGGGGATCTATGTCTAGTAAGGTGGACTAGGAAAAAATGTATCATGGCTTAAGGGAATAAAATTTGGTGGAGTTGCCTAAGGCAACCAAATTTAATTTTAAGGTCCTACAACAAAATGAATGCTAAATAAGGGTTTAGGGTTTAGATTTAGAGATTTGATGACATGAAAACATATAGAAGAAACATGATGGATTTTGAACCTATTTGGACCTCCAAGCACTCTTGGATGATTTAAAAAGGAAGAGGAGATCTAAACGCTAAACCCTAAACCCTAGACCCAATTTTTTTTCTAATCATATATTTTTTGAAACGTTTCTATGACATAGACTCTTCCTTTGAATATTTATATAAATTCTAGATGTGCATGGCTTTTCAAAAAAAGAACCTAACTACCACTAAGTGAGGAAGCAATTGATCAATTCAATAAATAAATAATCTTAGAAAATAAACCTTTGGTTATAAAATTGAAAGACAACCAAATTTAATTATAAGGTCCTACAACAAAATGAATTCTAAATTAGGGTTTAGGGTTTAGATTTAAAGAGATTTGATGACATGAAAATATATAGAAGACACATGAATAAATTTTTACAAGTAAATGAGAAACCCTACCACCTAAACTTAGTGCTTTGAATAAAATATGTGACATTCTAGGAATAGCTTCAATATATCAACAATTAGGAATTTTAGATTTCAATTATAAG
>VDFB02042594.1:0-16876 GCA_007258455.2 Sequoia sempervirens
TGAAGGAAACCCAAAAAATCACTCTACAGACTCGTAGACCTGTAGGGAAGGTATCCCTCAAGATCTCTCACATGAAGAAAGTCGAGAGAAGGGGACTCCGTAGAGTCAGAAAGTGGCTTTATAGGCACACCTGCAAAGTGACATGTATACTCATAGATAGAACATGTCTGAAAGTGGCCATGTAGGAAAGTAAGCAGATAGTCAAACAGACTGTCAATAAATTGGAAAGCTTTCAAAGGGGTCCCTTGGGAACCCAGTGTGAAGAAAGGGGTCCACTCAAAGGACACACTATTTGAAAGTGCAGAAGAAATGTTTCTTTCTCGAATTCATTCATTATCAAGGACTCCTTTCGAAAGATGTTCACTTCATCAATGAATTCAAAAGGAAAAAAAATTCCCCCTCATGAGAGGAAGATCAGAGCTACTCCGACCTCGGAGGAAGGTTCTTAGGTTCTTTCTTTATGAACCCATGATGAAGGGAACACGTTCCATTAGGGTTTCAAATTGAGAATGTAATTCTCAAAAAAGGTTTGCAAAGATTCTCAAGAAAATATTCATTGACAATTAATACATTTTATGAAAATCAAAGTAATGGCATTGTAACACATGAAAGGGAAAACTCAAGCAAAGAAGAGAGAAAGATAAGAAAAGAGGGAAAAATAGATGATCACAAACAAAGGGCATAGGGGTGATCTGATATTTTGAGTTCAAAACTGCTCATAAATATATATATATATATAATTATAATAATAGTATATAAAATGAACTATCATCAACCCCCTACTATATCAGACCATGTGAAGAATGCACGAGAATACAAAGTAAAAAAAATAAATTGGGTCAACATGGAAGGGAAGCCTAAATTCCCCCAATGCTTTGCATCGCCCCCAATTTTGTCGAAAATCAATCACAAACATGTAAGAATGATGATACATATAAAAGAAGGTTTATGACACAAAAACCATGCCTGTATCCAAGTACCAACAAAGGTGACAAGGGTCATCCAAACACACATAGCATGATCATGAGGGAACACATCACAATGCACACACATCTATTCTAAAGATAAAGAAGGGGCCTCCTGCTAACATTGATTGACCAAGAGTTCATCCATTTCCCACTCTAGATCATTGTAGGGGGAAGGAGGAAAATCCTATAGTGGTGGAATGTTAAGAGGAGGAGTGTCCAACCATCCCGCAACAAGGGACAAGGAAGAAGGCCCCACAAGGTCTCCTTCACTAAGCTCTTGTGGAGCTAAGGTCAACGAATTCATGAAGATCGTTGACAAGGCCGAAACTTCATCTAGAGAGTTAAACATGCACTTTACAGGAGTGTCATGTTTCACCTCAATAGACAAAGAAGGTTGTGCCTAAGATAGGGTCACCTAGTGATTCGGGGGTGGTGACGAACTCAAGAGAAGTTGGGACTAGTTCCATCACTACGATAGAACAAGTCAATGCAGGACCACCTTTTGGGGAAGGTGGAATCCTCATACATCCTTCATCGCTGGAAGGACCACTCTCCACCTTCTGCTCCATCGAGGGATGTGAAATCCCCACAGATGATGCAAGAGGTGTAGAGGAAGAGGAGGAGAAAACCATAGTAGATACCACCAAAGTGTTTTTCATATCTACAGGTTTTGGGAAAGGTGGGACATCTAGATAGAAGGAGTGATGAACACCTGCACCTTTTTAGGGTTAGGTGCATTCGTACTCACAACAAAAGCCAGAAGTGATACAAAGCTTGGTTAAAAAGAAGCAAAGGGGAGGAGAGAGGAGGATGCAGTAGGAGGCCCTAATATAGAGGTGTTCATCTCCTCTTCCTTCCTCTATAAGGTGGCCTGATCAGCCATGAGATCCTTTCACCGACACTTGCACTCATGTGCAAGGTAGTTTCTATGACTCTTTGAGCTAGAGGCCAGAGGCTGCGAAGGAATGGAAGGCTCCTGCTCAGCCATGGGAGTTTCCTCAGTTTTTTCTAGTAGAGGGATATACTCTTGAATGGGAGTAGGAGGATCAAATTGAGAACCAGAGGGGGGAGTCAGCTCTAATGCCTCGATAATGGGCCTCTTCCTGTTTACTACTTTGGGAGTAGAAGTTGTAGGAGGTCGCGAAGGTCGATAAATAGAAGATTCCCCGTGGGGGCCTTTTCCTCTACCATACAAATAGTACCAAGGTCCAGGTGGTTTAGTAGGGAGGTCTGATATCTTGGCCTTAGGTCCATGCCAAGGTGGTATCATCAGACTTAACAGATAAAAACCAAGAATATTCATCCAAAACTCTTCTCTAGAAAGGGGAGGTAGCTGGCTATTGTACTATTGGAAGGGCCAATTTCGGTTGTCCCTTGCACCTAGTCTTATACTTCACGTATTTTTTGTAAAGTAGGTTCGTTCTTGGAGGAAGTAGACCAACTGGGGTGGGCCAAAAGTGGTCTAGTGAATATCCCCCATGGGATACTAGAGGTTGGTATTCAGTGTCATGCACTACGTGCACAACACCTTCATGGGAGAAATTAATTTTTTTTGAATAACGAAGGAAATTCTATTTATGGAAGCTAGCCGAGGTATGCCTAGCTTCATCCTAAATAAATCCGACTTTGAGATAACATCAAAAACTTTGTCAACAGCCCTAGGTCCAACTAGGATGAACAAAGTTATCGAGCTATATGGTTTAAGACAAAGACCATCATGCATACATATGGTGGATTTTGTTTCTTTGTACTCCTCTATGTAACAAATTCAACAACAATGTTTCTTGTGTAATGACATTCACCCAGCTCGCAAGATCCACGAGGACTCCTATCACAACGTTGTCGTTGAGGCGAGCGGGAATGTAGAGAGGAGAAGGTTTGTTATTCAAGGGTAAGTCCTGTGACGTGAATGTCATGTCTAGAGAGTTGGTCGTAGGCTGCTTAGTAGGATTAACCATGACCATGTTGACATAGGCCTTAGGTTGAGTGATAGAATCAGAGGGATCGACAATCTTGTTGGGAGAATGTGACGAAAACGGGTCTCTGTATATCTGCAATTCAATGTTCACTTTTTCCACCAATTTTTTCATATTTCTTTTACTTCCATAAAAAAAAATAGTACCATCCTCAATGTGATCCTGTATCTGATGAGCAAGTGCATACAACATTCAATATCATGTCCGTTGAGTCGATGGTATTGACAATAGGTATTCAGATTGTACCAACTAGGGAAAGGTTCTTTAAGAGGCTTAGGGTTCTCCAAAGTTATGATCTTATCCTTCAAAAACTTATGCAAGATGGAAGAGTAAGATTCTGCTAACTTTGTGAACTTTCAGTTGCATCTAAGGCTATTATCAGTTGTAGCAGCTATTACATTAGTAATAGCCTCACCTTTCCCAGAGATTGATACGATGGATTTTCCTTCAGAATGGGAGCATGAGGAAGATCCCCTAAATTGAACCACCATTTGTTGATATTGGGCGGGTGCATGAAGTTGGGTACCAATTTTGTGGCCACTTTTCAAAAAAGTTTTAAAAAATGCACTCGCGTTATTTCGCACTAAAAACAAAGAAAAAAGTGAAATTATTTTCCTTGGGATACCAACCCAAAGGCCTAGAGGGCATTCCCAACAAGGCTAGAGACGTGTTTTTGCAAATTCTACAGTTTTTCACATAATTGAGTTCGTGCTCACAATCAAGATTGCATCTAGTTCAATATCGACAAAATTGAACACATGGGTAATGTTAAGTTCTCTCTTAGCTATCCAAGGATGTAACTTTTTTCACTTTTTGACAATGTTAAGCCTTTCATCCATAATTTTTTTGTTTGTATGTCTATGTTTTGCTAAAAAGCAGTTTTTGGTGTTTTTTTTGTTATAAATTAACCATTCATCAAAAATTTCAAATAAATTACATTTTAGAAACTAGACTACATTCTACAAATTTTAAAAAGAAAAGAAAAGAAAATCAATTATTTTCCAAAATTTGTAGGGGGAGCACGCCAAAATTTTGTTTTCGGAAGTTCCCACTTAGAAAATTAGTAAAAAATCAAATATTCATTAAAAAATTATCTAGAAATCTTGTGCATCAACTAGATGTTGTTAGCTAACTTTGACTATAGTAATTTTAAAAATACTTCAAAAAATTTCACCATGCTCAGGTTGTACAAGAGTTGCTATGTCATGTTTTTCTGACAAAAACAACACCAATTTATGTACATCCCTCTTTTAAACCTATTAATCTCAACCATTTTCAAAATAAATTAGTAGTTTAGAAAGTAGACTTGGAGCACTTCGATCCTTGTTTTTGTTTCATCTCAAAATTTTGAGTGTAACTATCCTCAATTTCACATCCAAGGTCAGTATTTCCTGATTTCAGAAAAAAAGTGACCACTTAAGCCCCCTTTTTGGGAACCATCTTGGTGCACTTACCCTACTCCCATAGTGTTGCACACAAATGCATGAAAGAAGGGTACTTCATGAGGGAAAACTTCTCTTTCGAAGGCCTTTCTAAGTTCCCTATGAATACCTTATGTACGTCAGAATTAGGCAGCGGGTACAAGATTTGTGACAAAAGTGCTTGATACTACACAATGAAGTCAGTAATCTTTTCATTATCTCCCTATTTGCACCGAACAAGATCCAAAAAGGTCATCTTCAACCCGATGTTAGCTTGGAACTATTGGAGAAACTGGTTCACCAGTTGATTGAATGATAAAATGGAATTATTGAGCAAGGAATAGTACCATTCAAGCATTGTATCCTTGAGACATTGAGGGAATATCTTTGCCATCAATGCATCATGATGGAAGAAATTTGTACATAGAGCATTAAAGGTGGACACATGAGTTTGTGGGTCACCTTTGCCGCCATATTTCTCAAATTTAGGAATCTCCATTCCTTGAGGGAAGGAAGTGTTTAAGAGTGCTACCAATAATGGGCTATATCAGAAAACGGGTTGAAAGATAGGCTAGGCAGAGGCTTGGGAGAGACTTGCCAGCTGGCTTTGCATCTTACCCATATTCTAGAGAAGAGTGTTCAGAATAGGTTCATTAGAAGACACAAGGCTAGAGGGATCCCCTCCAAAACCTCCACCGGAGCCACCTCTAAAATTGCCACTGGTGTGACCACCATCGAAACCACTCCAGAGCCATTACCACCAACAAGGCCTCCACCGGAGCCACCTTCGCTTCTGAAGCCACCACCATGACCTCCACCAGAACCACTTCTACTAGCACCACCCCTGCCGCTGAAGCCACCACCACTCATCCCACCAAAACCTCCACTATTAGAGGTGACATAAGGGGCAAAGCTGAAGCCCAAGGGGACCCTGTTTGGTTTGATAGTCTCAGAGGCAGAGGGGATGCTGATCAAGGGGATGACATTGACTATTTACACAGAAATAGGAGGTATTGACATTCCCAACTATCTTTCATGATATTTGAAAGTGGCCCCTTGCACAATGTTAGGATTGTTTGAGGGAGCACATGCTTCAATCAAACTAGAGAGACTAGCCAGGAGTTCTATACCTATTCGATCTTTTCCCATAATATACTTTAATTCATTGATAACTCAGGCAATCCTAGCCAACTTAGGGTTTCTTTCCAAGTGGTTTTCCAAGTCACCCAACCCTTTGCTAAGGGGGGAGACATATTCTAAAGGAATGTGAACAGCCTCATGCTTGTCTACCGACGATGGTGTGGGAGACGCGGGAGGAGTGGGGACATGGTAGGTCTCGTCAGAGAATCCTACCTCACCCCTTGACAACTGCTCATGTGTGGCGAGACCAACGACGGATCCAACAAAAGGCTTGTAGAGAAACCTGTAGTGATCTTCATCCTTTCCATTGAAAGGTGTCATACACTTCCCCCAACAATATACCCAAAGATTGTGGACTAGGTTGTGATGCTCATAAACCTTCACAACACTCAGGGGCACAACAATCATAAGGTACAAGGGGAAAATCCTCAACACCAATGAATGAAAAGATGTTGGTTCATACGAGGTTCACCAAAAATGTAAGAGAGGGGGACCGACCACGTTAAGGCCCCAGGTCATGGAGAGCTAAGAGTGGAAGGTTTCCTTAACTTACCTCACTCTAAAGGATTGTTTCAAATGAGGGACGAGAATGATGAGGACTATAAGGTCCTACAACCACTCTTCAGACCTAAAATCCAAACTGGGGTTAGGCAAGCTAGTTTTTGAGTTCAACACTGTACCTTAGGTAACTCTCTATCTAAGGACAGAAGCATGGTTTCGGGATGACAACGCGGCATGCTGGTGTCTCTCAGGTGTGCTATCATCTGTATGACCAGAGGACCAAAAAGATAGTATGAACCACAAAAAAATGAGTTGACAACCTAGCTAGTCGCTTCTAAGGGATTAAAATAGAACTATGAAATATGAAAGATACAAATGAATGTGATAAAGTACAAGTATATGAAGGCTAAGGTAACAAAGATAATCTCACAAAGATGCTCGTTCGCAAGCTAGCCCCAAAAAGCACATCCACCTACACACAAGAAAGAGGGAAAATTGTTGGGGGTTGTATAGGGGTCTTCCTTAGTCAAACCCTCATTTTGGTGTTTCCACATGCACGGATAGCCAAGATAGAAACGATAAAGAAGTTGAGAAGGAGAAAGAGGAAGTAACACTAAAAAACAATATTAAGCTACTCAACCAAATTGTAAAGGAGAAGAGTGAAAATTCTTACCACCTCCACCAGGAGCTCACTAGCCAATGATGGAGAAAGAGAGCTTGAACAATCACCACATCCTCAACTATGATGAAGGGAGGTGTTGCAAAATATCGAGCCCTTGTTGCAATGGCTTGTTCCACACTTGCTTTATGGAGATGATGGAGTGTTTTCACTATGGAGTTGATGGAGTGTTTTTGCTACTGCTATGGAGTACCAAAGTGTTGTTTGAAGACTAAGAATGAGAGTGAAATTTCTAGAACTTGTGAAGAAGATTGCTAGAGGATCTGAAGAAGATGAAATGAATGAAGAGTGTTTTTGAAGGTGGGATGAGAGAATCTACAATTTTTGAGGTCGGTTGGTCGAAGAGGGACATTAAAAACTGACCCCAATGGGAAGCATAACGCCTCTGCTAGCTTCAAATGTAGGAATCCATTAGGGACATAATCATGTTGTGTGGATGTCTATGTGTCGTGCGAGTGTCCCCGACAAATATTCTTTTGCCGATGAAAAATACAAATGTCCAGTGGAATGAAGGCAACAGGGTGAAGTGGAATTTCACCTTTGGATTTGGTTTTCTAAGGTGAGGAAGTGTAAAAGGGGAATTTATGTAAGGGGTGTAAATTCACTCCTATATAGTAGTATATTGCACATTAGTAAAGAAATAACTCAACATCAAGTTATCATGAAAGTGACCACCTTTCAGGTGATGTTCGTCAATTACTCTTTTTATCACTACAACCAAATCCTTAGAAGGTGAGTTAAACATGATACTCAGTTGAGTCTCATATGGATCCAACACATCTTTGAACTCCCCTCTATTGGTCGAGATCCTATAGTAGCGATAGATGGCAAAACATTTTACCACTTCCACTACTTACCCAACCTTTGTTGACACTTCAATACTCCAATCTTCTATATCGCATGTATTTGTAGAGGTAACCTTGCGGTCTTCACACCCAGCTTCTGAGGATTGGGATGGAATAGGATTGAGGTAGATTCGCCATAGATTTTTTCCTATTGAATCCCATGAGCTCATCCATTTGGGGATACACCTTGCCTGTGTGTGAATATTTGATGCCACCAATACTACTAAATTCTACCAATTGTCAGGATGATCATCACCTCAAACCATTTTAGACTGGTCAATCCCTGCATTTTCTAGGGTGTGAGCCACTTTATTCACTTCTCTAAAGACATGATTGATATGCACACCAATAATCTTATCCAACAATGATGAAAAGGAAGCCACCCAAGATTGTAGTTTCCAATTAGGAGCATTCCTTGTACCTGTTGCTCTGACTAGGACCTCTGAGACACCTTCCACATCAAACTAATTTATTCCATTGTCTACACAATATTTGAAGCCTTCAATGAGAATTGTTGCCTCTACCTTAGTATTAATTCCTATAGGGAGCTTGTGAGAGGCCACCCAAATAACATCCCCTTTATCATTCCTGAGAAAAAAACCCATTCCTAAGGACCAGATTTCCCCTCAAGGCCCCATCAAAGTTTAGCTTCAAACAACTAGATGGGGGGAGTTTCCACTTTTCCATACACCTTTTTCTCTCCTTCTTAAAGCTTAAAGCATTTACCATCTTTACTTGAGGCCATTCGATCATCATTGCCCTATCCCATGTGGATACATGTTTTATTTTCTTTGACTTCATGGCTATTGAGAGGTGTTTGCTAATGCCTCTTACGATTTTGTGTTTGATTTGTTCCAAATTTTCTTCGACACCCTTGAAAATCTGGTTATTCTGCTCTCTCTATAGATTCCATATCACCACCACCGAAGCTTCTTCCCACAAACCTGCCATTGTAGAGTCTTTGTCCAGAGACAAATAGGATTTAAACACACTTTTGATATTAGTACAAAGGGGACCAAACCACCTTAGTTTTTCCTATATTAAAACCTAGCAATCTTGTGCGAATGAGCATTCGACAAGAAGGTGATTAGTTGTTTCCACATGTTTAAGTGACAAAGTGGGCATCATAAGGGGTCATGCCAACCAAAATGAGACAGACGAGCTCCCCTACGAGGATCCTCTTGTGAATCGTAGTCCAAGCAATTCCCCCACTTTAGGCAAAACAAATTTTTGCCAACATAACCTTTTGGGCCATCCTTGGTGATTTTCAATTTTGAGCATCGCATACCCTATTTTAGTGGTATATTCTCCTGACTTTGTTGCACACCATTTGATTTCATCTGCCTCCCCTATGAAAATAATTCTTCTTTTTTCAAGGGTCTCCAACATCTTTGATCTTAGATTTTCCTCTAGCATATAGAAATCTTTCCACCTGTTTTCAATTTTTCCCTCCTTCTACATTAAGGATACATAGGAGTTTACCTTTTCACTATATGCTTCCAACATGGGTTGAATGTTCACCACAAGATTTGGGTTCTTCTCCAATGGTTCGTAGTTATTCCATGAGTCACTCCAAAAGGAGGCTCAACTTCCATCTTTAACTACCCACATTAAATGGTCAGTTATAACCTTTTTGCACATTTAAGAATAAAATTCCATATTGATGATCCTTGCATTGGATTAACGATTGTTAAAATCCACTCTTGATTTTGACAATCCAAGTACTTCACCCTTAGAAGCTTACACCATAACACTTCCAACTTCTTGAAAATTTTCCAAACTAGTTTGGCACCAAGTGTCCTATTTTGGAGGTCAAGATCCTTCACACCAGGACCTCCATTGATTTTGGATAGTTTCACAGTCTCCTAGCTCAATAATGGGAGATGATGATTTTCATTGGTCTCATCCCACAAGAATTTCCTTTGAATTGCAGTAAGCCTTTTTTTCCATTTTCCTGGGAAGGTCCACACATGCTAAGAGATAAATTGGGATTGCCACTATCACTGCTTTTAGCATGGTGATTCTTCCAACTAATGTAAGCTACCTCCCATGCCACCTTCCTGTGGCCTCCTTGCATTTCTTGTATGTTTCTTCCCAATGCCATTATTTAATTTTTCCTTCAAAAAGAAGAATACCAAGGTGCTTGGAGAGAAAGCTTCCTTCATTGAAACCAAGAATGGTTTTGATACGCTGCTTGATACTTCTTGCCACATTGAAGAAAAAAATTATCTTATTTTAATTGGAAAAAAAATATTACTTTCCATAGAAGTATGTATTTGTTTCAAATTCCAAACATGTGGTTAAAATAGTTGTGAGGTGGAATTGTCATATCATTGAATTTAGTGAGGCATAGTGATGCTAGCCATCACTTTTAGTGAGATCTGATAAAAAGGATTACCACATTTAAAATAATATTAAACTAGCAATCATTGGGGTTGACCTTGCAGTGCAGTGGTTAAGTTGCAAGGGCAGTAGTTGGGTTGTCTAAGGTTCAAATCCCATGGTGGATAGTGGGATTACCATAGGGAGAATATGGTCGTGGGGTCAAAAAAGGTAGCAATGATGGTGGATATGGTGGCAGTGGTAGTGGATATGGTGATGTCAGCAATGGTTAAGGTGGTGGTGGCAGTGGTGGTTATGGAGATATTGAGGATGAGGTCCCATGTATGTGGCCTCACTGGTCCATAGCTCCAGTCAAAAGCGTAGGGTGCTTCCCCTTAGTAGCAATTTACTAAACCAAAAACATAATAATAAACTAGAAATCACACCTTGGTGTGCAATGGGAACACCGAAGAAGTGTGGAAGGTCAATTGGGGAATTTTTGGGTCTATTTTTTACATACATAAAAAATGTTGTTTGAGCAACAAAGGTATCAATGGAGAAGTGATAGCTTCAAATCAACTATGCATCCACTTATAGGGATCCAAACACAACTAAAACAAAACCTCTAAATTGGGAAGATAATAATGATTCATTACCAATAGGCTCATGTACATTTGCAATAGGTTGAGAAGGAGAGAGAAGGAGATATGGGATAGAAAGAGGGAGAGATAAAGAGAGGAAAAAGGGATAGACAAAGATGGAAGATATAAATATATATATAGAGAAGGAGAGAGGGAGAGAATGAGAGAGAGAGAGAGAGATAGAAATATAAATATAGAGATGGGAAGTGATATATAGAGAGGGGTAAAGAGGGAAAGATATATGGGTAGAGAGAGATGGATAGATAATGAGATAGAGATAGAGGGAGATATGTAAGAATTTAAATATGGACAGTTAGAGATAGAGATAGAGAAAGAGATAAGGAGAGAGAAACACAAAGAGAGAGAGAGAGAGAGTGTGTGTGTGTCTGCATGAGTAAGAGAGAGATGTGAAGAGAGATAGAATAGATCGAGGGAGGTAGATCAAGGGAGAGAAATAGATATAGGAGAGAGAAGTAGAGAGATATAGAAAGAGGAAGTACTAGGGAGAGGGAGAGGGAGAGATATGAATATAAAGAGAGAGAGAGAGAGAGAGAGATAAATATAACTTGGGAAATATAGAGATGGTGAGAGAGAGAAAAATACAAAGACAACAAGATAAATATATAAAGGGAGAGATGGAAGGAGAGTGAGAGAGAGAGGGAGTGGGAGAGATGGAGATAGAAAGAGGGAGACAATGAAAGAGGGGGAGATTAAGAGAGAAATATAAATATATAGGAAGTGATATAGAGAGAGAGGTAGAAAGAGGGATATATATATATATATAAAGAGAGTAGGAGATATGGAGGGAGATATGGAGGGAGAGATGGAGTAAACACGCACGTGAGAGAGAGAGAGAGAATGGGATATAAATATAGAGGAAGAGGGAGAGATGGGAAGATAAAAATAGAGGGGGAAGAGTGGGAGATAAAGGAGGTGAAAAATACAATTAATAGAGAGAGGGGGGAGAGAGATAGGGATAAAGATAGAGATAGGGAGGGAGAAACAATGAGGTGTGTGTGTGTGTGTGAAAGAGATATAGAGATAGAGATAGGGAAGGAGAAACTAGGAGTTTGTTTCTAAGTGAGAGAGATATTGAGATAGATATAGAGAGAGAGATATATAAAAATGTATATAGAGGGAGGGAGAGAGGATAGAGAAGTTGAGAGATACAGAAAGAGAGAATGATAGGGAGAGAGGGAGAGATATAGAGAAATATATAGTGGGAAAGATAGAGGGGAAAGAGTGATAGAGATGGAAGGAGAGGTGAGGAGATAAAGATAGAGAGAGATATAGAGGGAGAGAGATAAATAGAGATACAAAGAGGGGGATACAAAGAGAGATGAAGAGAATGAGAGAGGGAGAGTTGGAGGGGTATAAAGATAAAGATATGAAGTTATTTATAGAGAGAGTAGAGAGAGGGAGATATATAGAGAGAGGTAAGGAGAGGTACATATGGGGAGATATATATAGAGATATGGGAAGAGAAAGAGAGAGAGGTATCTTTATATCTCTATCTCCCTCTCTATCGTTATATTTTTTATTATCTCTCAATCTCTCTCTTCCTCTCTCTCCCCTATTTCTCTCTATATTTATCTTCCATTCTCTCTTCCTTTATCTATATTTCTCTCATTTATTCTCTCTATCTATTTCCATCTCCCTATCTTTCTCCCCTTACTATCTTTTGCTATTGCTATTTATATACCGCCCTCTCCCCCCCTTTCCCTCTTTATCTCTTGATCTCTTGACCTATATATATATACTTGTCTCCTATTTCTCTTTATCTCTCTCTCTTTGTATGTGATTATATCTCTATCTCTGGACTCCTCTCTCTTCCTCTCTTTCTTTATCTATCTTCATATCTCTATCTATTTATCTCTCCATATTTATTCTTTTATATATATACCTCTATTTCTATATCTCTAGCTCTTTTTTATCTCTTTGTCTCCCTCTCCATCTCTCTCTTTATTTTCTTTCTTTCTCTATCTATTTTCCTCCTAAGTGTGTAATGGGTACATTGAAGAGGTTTTAAGGCTGTGTTATATCCTTAATCAAATGACATGCTACCCTAAGCATAACTCCCTAGCGACAAATATCCTTGGATTATTGGTATGAAATGACTAATTAAAAGTTACCTTCTCTCTCAGACTTTAAATTTTAATTTCTATTATAATTTTGAAATTCATTTTATTATATAAATTATATAACAAAAATCCCAAATAGAATGATTCTACAATATTAATGTTTTAATAAGATAAATAATTATAAATGAAATAAATTCTAATATTTTTTAATTATCATTTTATTATTGTAATTATATAACAGTGTGCAATTAGGCATGCCTCGAGGATTGCTTTTGTACAATCGTTATCTACGTCAATTTGAGTAGCACAAAGAACTTCTAGAAGAAGGCCTTGCCATTGATAGATGGGTGTGCAAGCAGTACCAGAAAGGCTTTTGTCAAAGTGTATGAAGAATCCATTCCTAAGCCACGATAGGAAGGAAGAGTTGTGGTGCTTGTGTTGATAATTGATGTTGAGGAGTAATTTCCATGGAAGGATTTGGAGCTCTATTTTTAGGATAATTTTTAATTTTATTATTTCTAGGGAAGAAAACAATCTATATGATGAATGCATGTAAAAAGTAATGTAGGAGAGAGGGGTCAATATCGTGTGGGCTAACTTTGTGAGCATGTAGTAGTTGCATGGAATATCATAGGACCTTCGTATTTTAAAAATGTGAATTGGTCTCTTATCTATCTAGAAGTAAGGTTTGGAGGTGTGACTCATCACACAACTTGTCCATCAAAACATCTAGTGAAAAGTCTCCAAAATTGACTTTTTAAAGGTTCAACTGAAACTTAATCATGGTATCCCTAGTAGTTGAACAACAAAATATCATTTGTTGGTAGTAGAATACCTTATCTTTATTTAAATACTTATATGCAACCTAAATGAACCAAATACCTATTGGTAATCATAAATTTTTGTTATCTCTAACTTTTATATCCAATACAAATGGACCAATAGTTGAACACAAAAAATTATTTGTTGTTATAAAACAACAAATTATTATTTAAAATACAACTTATATCCAACACAAACGGACCTATACACAACTAAAAATGGTCTGGAGAAATCTGATTAATTAAATGACTTATTTAATTAATTAATCCTTAAAATCTTCCACTATTAAATAAATAAGAAATATTTATTTAAATAGTTCATCATAATTCTTCAATCTTGATTCAATTATTTTCATCTTATCCAAATTCATCTACTATTAAATAAATTAAATACTTATTTAAATAGTTCACATTCTAAATTCACCTATTTCTTCAATTTTAATTAACTAAACAACTTTATAGTTGGCATTATTTAATTATTACATTATACTTCTCTTCTTCTATTTAATTTAATAAACAAACTTATATAGTTTATTTAATTAAATTATTTATCTTCCCTTTTGCTAATTTAAATAAACAAAAAATATTTAAATAAAAGCATAAATCAAATTCCTCTATTCACTCACCAATAAAATTATATTTTCAAATATAATTAATTTAACTGGCATTCACGGGAAAAGCCTCGGGGAAAAACCTGCAGGAAATCCTCTCAATCTTCTTCATCAAATATTTCCTCTCATCTTGCCTGGTGTTTTCATGGGGAGGAACAATTCCCCATGATTAGCTCCACCTTCTCATCTCTTACCATTCAAATCTCTAGATTGAATCTTAGCCTCTGTTGTGTTATCCCTGTGCAAAACCATTGCCGAAAATCTATATACATAGCCTTCTGAAGCATGAAAAGGACCCCAAGAATTATCATCTTCTATGCAAACTTACTATGCAGGATTTAGCACTCAAGCATCTTAAGCATTAGCATTGTCATTAGCATCAATTATCATTTAGCATATTAGCATAACATCATGGCCCTGGTAGATTTAGAATCATGGTAGCATCATTAGTTTTTATTGTAGCTTCCATTTAGCAGGTTTCATGTCAGGATAGTTTATAGTAGCTCCATATCATACAAGAATCATTAGCAATCATTACATTACAACATTTAGCATCATTTCATTCTATAAATAGGAATTTTAATAGTCATAGTACTTTATCAAATCTGAGAGCCTTTCCGTGACTCATAAATCTTTGGAGATAGGAGACAATGAGATGCTTTCAAGCTTTTCTCTGTTTTAAATTACAACTCTTAAAAACAATTGTCTTCATTTGAGTGCTATGTATTCCAAAATCATTAAAATTCAGATAAAAGATCATCCTGAAAAATACAAACAAATCAAACAAAATAAAAACTAAGAATATATGATTAGAGATTGGAAAACCACTAAGTTTGTTAGAAAATCTCTTGCCAAGAGAATTAGAAAACCCAAGACACCACTTAGTTACAGACATATTTTGCAAAGAAGACATTTCTTGTATCAGAATAGGAAGACTTTACTTCATCATAGAACATTCCTCCATAGGTTTCATGATTTTGATAGGGGTTACACTGATGATTATGTTGTAGAATCTTTGAATTCACAAGCCTATATTCAGAGAAGTACTCTTTCATAGGAATCTAACCATAGTCAATGTATTCCTCAATCCTCCATTCCACAACCCGCCATAGAATACTCCACCAGACCTGATCAGTTCTTATGATATAAAAATCTTTGGAAACCTTAGGTTGACACCCAAAATCAAGGAGTTACCACCATATGACTATTTGGCGACCTACAGCTCCCATTCAACAACCAGGCCTTATACCGCCTATCATATAACCTAGCCTTGTACATATTGAAAATGGCTAAACCGGCATTATCAGTAGCTTAAGGGAATTTATTTTTGAGGAAAAAAAAACACCCCATCAGTTTCTTACAACATCCATCATTCTGAACGAAGAAGAAGAAAAGACAAACATAGCAGTAGGAAGACCCATGTTACTACCTCTTGTCTGGGAATCCCTCTTAGCCGTCAAAGAAGTAACCTGAGCGTGGGATTCCCCTATAGTCTATCTAGCCACATCCCTCTTGGCCGATCTATGACTGAGTTGTGGCTAAGCCAGCACTGATGCTAGAGTCTCTGCATGCAACTTGGCCTGTGCCTGCATCTGAGCCTGGGTATGCTCTAGTAAACCATGTACCTGAATAAGCTGCTCTTGAGTAGTCGGGCATGTGCAGGATCATGGTAGGCCAAACATGCCCTTAAGTGGCAATGAAAATTTAGAAAAATCAGAGTTAGGCAACTTGACATAAAAATTTGAATAAGTTATCTATATTATTTCAAAAATATGTAAGAATAGAATCTGTGGGAAATTTAATGTAGTTTCTAAACTACTAGGTTAATTTTTTTTAAAACAAAATCTATTTGGTGAAAATTTGAAATTTCAATGCAGTATTACTTAAATTTCAGGAAAAAAATAAGAAGTAGGTGTCTGTCTGACCACCCTAACCACATAATAAAATGATAATATTTTATGAGATTTCCTTAGATATATGTAGAGGACTCATGTTTGAATGTGACGCATATTTTTTTGTAATTTTTTTCCAAGTAAATAATTAATTATGAATTTTTTATTACAACTCTTAAAAAATATAAAAACTCGTATGTCTGACCACCTTAACTTGGTTAAAACCTCATAAAATTCAATTTTTTTTTTTTTTAATCCTATAGTATATGAAACATAGAATGTGACACATATTTTGGATTCAAAAAAATAATACCGTTTGAAAGTTATAGATGTTTTTCAATCAGCCTATCAATCAGGACTTTAGTCATAATTCTAAAAGAAAATAAATAATAATTATTTATTAAATTCAAAGTAATGAATAATTTATATTGGTGGAAATCTGAGAGTCTCTTCTACAAACCCTTTTCGTTTCATCAATTTTGGCTAAAAATAAAGTCGTCAGCCACATGGACGAAGTCTAGAAAAACAAGGTAAGTTGTCAAACACATTTTTTGCGTTGACTTCTTAGGATTGGCATGTCCAAGCCAAATACCAAAGCAAGCCCGAGGCTAATCCCTAGGCAATAAATTATGTGTTAGAAATATCGGATATCCGTTTCAAATCGGATATCCGTTTCAAATCGGATATCCGTTTTTTATTGCATTTTATAAATTATATATTATAAAGTGTATAATTTTTTTTTAAATCATATATAAACCAAATCGGATATCCGTTTCAAAACGGATATCTGATTTGGTTTATATATGATTTAAAAAAATTTATACACTTTATAATATATGATTTATAAAATGCAATAAATATTTTATAGTTTATTTTAATATATCTACTTGAGAATATACAATATAGTTTATAATTTAATATATAATATATTATATTATTATGTATAATATTTAAATATTATTTCTATATTTTACTTAA